>APFE031109034.1:0-16741 GCA_000404065.3 Pinus taeda
TGCGAGGCTGATGATGCGGAAGACTCACCATCATTGCGTAGCCGAGGTGTGACACGGTCTACCGCTGCTTCTCTGTTCCGCTTCCTTGGTAATGAATCCATCTGAACTATGGACTTTGCAAAAAGAGTTTAACCAAAAGATCCGGGGCTACTCTACCAGACGAGATGCAAGGAATTGTTATGGCAAAGAGGAGTTTAGGCTGATTGACTCCAATTAATTGCTGGGAAACGATAGCAAAAGATCTGGGGCTGCTCAACCAGATGGGATGCAAGGAATGTCCAGGGCAAAGAGGAGTCTACACAGATGGACTCCAATTAATTGCTGGGAAACAATACAATCTGCGCACACAAACAAATAGCCTGTAAATAAAAACTAAACCACCTGCGCATACCATTTGAAAACGGCTTCGTCAACTACAACATGATAAAGAGTCCTAGCTACCTACTATATGCCAATACATGACAAGTTCACGCAAATCAGAATTATTATTCTATCGCAGTATTCTGTTCACATTCAGCTTCAACTGCTGCCATTCTTACAATCTTATTGAAGAAAAGTTACAGTAATGTGGGTTCCTAATTTTGGTCCTCAAAATACAGAGCATGCACATCAAACTTAATCACGATAAATCAAGGTTAATTTGGTTAATTTTTCCAAAAGAAATTTGTATAATTAAATCAATAATATAGAATCTATCTGGGACTAATGCGGGTCAAATCTTTTTTATTTCAAAATATGTTTGTGTTTTAAAAGATTTAATTATCTTTTTTATTTCAAATATGTTTGTGTTTTAAAAGATTTAATCCTTTTATAGGTGGAGAAATTCAACGAGACGGTGGTGGGGAAGTAAGAATTTGTGACGCCGTTTTGTGTGTGCATCTCACATCGTATTTTGGGTTGGCATGCAAAGTTTTAAAATTCTTAATTAGTTAGGAATCGATTTGAGGTCCTAATTTTGGTCCAAAATTTCCCTCAAATTATACATTATGCACATCACAGTTGATTACTTTAAACTCCAGATTAATTTTTATGCACATCATAGTTGATTACTTTAAACCCCAGATTAATTTTTATGCACATCACAGTTGATTACTTTAAACCCTAGGTTAATTTTTAATTTTTATGCACATCACAGTTGATTACTTTAAACCCTAGGTTAATTTTTAATTTTTATGCACATCACAGTTGATTACTTTAAACCCCAGGTTAATTTTTATGCACATCACAGTTGATTACTTTAAACCCAGGTTAATTTTGCTAAAAATGACAGCAAATATTAAATTATTAGTTTGGATTCTATTTAATTTTACCAAAAATAATGGTAAATATTAAATTACTAATCTAGATTTCATCTTAATTATGTATTTATCAATGAGTGAGATGGATCAAATCTTTTTTTTCTCTAAAACATGTTTGTGTTTTAAAAGATTTGATCCCTCTAGGCCTGGGTAAATTTAGAGTTAAGATGTATCAAGATTTAATTATTAATTATAAATATAATTTTATTTTAAGCAAATCAAAATGTTAAACCAAATATTACAACATGTACTATAAACACTGTAAACTTATAGGTTATCTTTAGCCTAATAAATTTAAAAGAATTTCTTTCTTCTTTCTGTAAACCCAACAAAACCTTAAAAAAATTTCAAAACCCTTTTCAAATTTGTAAAACATATCAAAAACTCTTACCTAAATTCAAATAAAAAAAATCTAAAAAAATTTCTATACCATCTTTTTCAAATCCCATTCGTCAACCCCACCATTTCAATTATCTTTTTCGAAGAAAAAAAAAGAAAAGAAAGAACCATTTACATACCACTGTAAATGACCTGAAGTTGAGGGAAAAAATCTTGACCTCCAAAATATGAATGAAGAAACTGATATTACCATACTCTAAACTAGAAAAGAATACTCCGAACAGCGCCTACCTGTGTCGACGCTGGAAACCGTACAGAAACAGAGATATTTGAGCGAAAAGCGTGGAGAAATACTCGTTCCTCTTGGCTCCGAACAGCACCTACCGGTGTCGACGCTGGAAGATATTTGAGGGAAAAGCGTGGAGAAATTCAACGAGACGGTCGTGGGGAAGTAAGAAATGCAACGTGAACTGAAACAGGGCGAAAAAATGGAACGAAGGAAAGCCGCAAAGTTAATATTTTCTGGACGCCGTTGGGTATTTATGATATATTGTGTGTGCATCTCACACACAATATGTTCGATGTTTACGGGGAGTTATGAATAAATTTGCGGGCGACACCGTTTATAATTGGCGCCGAAGTCCACAATTTCCGCCGAAACTATCGATCCCTGTCATCAATCCTCAAACAAGCGTCTACTAAGTTCGTTCGTATTTATCTCCCTCGCCCTGTCATCAATCCTCAAACAAGCGTCTACTAAGTTCGTTCGTATTTATCTCCCTCGCCCTGTCATCAATCCTCAAACAAGCGTCTACTAAGTTCGTTCGTATTTATCTTGTTTATGCTTGTTTATGTTCACGGAGGGCATTTCCGCATCGAATCCGCTGCTTCACCTGTGTATCACAGTTATCTTAATAAAGTGGCTACAGAAACCAAGGCGATTTGTATATCGGTGGAGTACAGGAGAAAACCTGAGCATCGCCTCCCTGCGGCTTATGACGATTGTTTTGGTGTTCTTGAATGGCTCGACGTCAAGCAATGGCACTGGAGAAGGTGTCCGTGGATCCATGGCTTGCTTCAGCAAAGTGTTCTTGGCAGGTGACAGTGCTGGAGCCAACTCAGCATTTGTTCACTCAATTTCTTTATTTATCGCTGTCCATACATTTGTTCAACTGTCAGTTCAACGGTCAACCAAAGTATATTCATTCCCTCTTACAAATTAATTAAATTTTAAAAGGATAAATTAAGTTCAGTTTCAACTAGTTTAACTGCCAGTGATTTCTGTAATCTCCCTTTTTGGAATTATAAATTATCTTCTTGGTTTTTGTTGAAACCATGGTTTAGTGAAATATATGTGGCGTTTTAAGACCAGCATTAACAAATATATGTGGTTTTTATTAATATACGTTTTTCAAGAAACATGAAGAAATATGGATGGTCCTTTCAAGACGAGCATTAACAACTATATTTGAAAATAATGCGTTGATTAGAACCATGTATCAATTATTTTTTAAAACTTTGTGTTTTTATTGAATTTAGGCTTTTGTAATTTATATCGAGTTTATTGAAAAGGTTTTCGGCCATAATTAAATTAAAATTCTAACCAATCTATTTTAAAATAAAAATAAACTTGTCAACATAATTATCTTTTTCTTACGACCATAATTTAACAAGAAATATTAAATAAAACCCTAACTAATAAGAAATATTAAATAAAACCATAACTAAGTTATTGTTATATAACTTTTATTATAGATATATATATATATATAAATAATGACGGCCTTCTAACATTGTAGGCAACTTTATTTGAAATGTTAAAGTGTGTTTGATTACAACCATGCACCAAAAGGCATTCATTGTTGTTGCTCTATGTTCTTTATTTTTTCTCTTTTTATGTTAAATGAATTCTAAATTTGCAATAAATAAATCCAATCCGATTTTTTAATTGAAAAATGCAAATGCTAAAATAGATATGAATAGAAACATCAAAATGCCGAAAAACAATTATGTTATTATTTTTCATTTTATTGATAATAATTTTTTTAGAATTTTGTTTATTTCGTAATAAACTTTTGAAAATTTTAATTAATTATTGGGTAGATGGTAAAGATTTAATCTGCATAGAATATGCCAAAATATTCACAACATTAGTATTATATTCAAGTTAGTTATACTCTTTTAATGAATTTATCTCAAATTAATTAATTAAAGAAAATATCATATCTACACGTGCCGCATTGGCGTGTGGTATTGATAAGCCATTGTGTTGTCTCATGGCATTATAACAAACATTATTTACAAGTAAAAAATTCCATAGTAATCCCCTATGGTTGTGGATAAAGACTTGGAAACTAGGCATCGAGGCTATGCCCTTCTCCCATGCGGCAAACATGCTAGTTATTAATTATGGATCACGATGACAATACTCCTATCATGCGAACTCTCTTGAAGCTGAGTTTTGGAAATTAAATGGTGCTCAGGGTAATCACTCAACTTTTGTAACTTGGGTGATGAGTTTATGGCATTGGGAGTGTAGTAAGGTTCATGATAGAGACCAAGTGTGCTCGCCTGGGTGTTGGCTCAGTTGGTGCAATGCAGTGGCTTACCATCTTTCTGTAGTATGGATTCACTATCATTTTCAAATCAGTATTTGGGACCCGAGCTCGACTTGGAGAGGCAAAATTCTTCTCGGCACCGAGCTAGGAAGGGAAATAAGGCGAATTTTCATCAATTCTGAAAGAAAGTTTAAGGTGGATTGTTTCTCGTGCTTCGTGAAGATAACCCCTCTACTTTGTCTTTGGTTCTCTGCCTAGGTTCTTTGTTATTAAATGGATGTTCTTTGAGTTATTTCCATATGGAGTCTTTTGAAGTGGAAAAGTGACCAAGAGAGTGACATCGGTAATTCTCATTGTGGGGATTTCAGGGGTCTAAGTCGGAGGGTTTCAACTGCTCAAACCCTAGACGCTGGCAATTTTTCTAGCTTGTGTCTACCTCCAATCAAATTTTACCACCTTCTTTGTTCCAGTCTGGCTCTCGTGTTCACTGTCTTCATTGTATTGAGTCAGTGAATTCTTATAACTCCATTTTTCCCTTTGAATTATTGTTGGTATGGGGTTAATTCCATGTGGGTGGGGTCTCCAGTTAATTGGGTGCATGCAACGATCATTTAGAAGGTCATTCACCTAGTTACATAAGGCATCCCTGTCGTAAGTTTAACTTGGAATATGTCTACCTCTTATCGATCCAGGGCTTCTCCTCGATGGGTGTGTAGTGCTTCGAAGCTAGATAGACTCCCTTGTGTTTTTGGTAGGGGCTCTATCTTCTACTCTAAAAGGGGGTGTCTTGTCCCTTTCCACGTCTCGTTCTATAATCTTCATAGTCCGATCAACATGTTGCGCCATCATGAGAAACCATGCCATGGGGGTGGCCATCATTTCCCTTTAGGTCATCTGGCTCTCAGTCAAAGCTCTTCTTCAAGTAATTCTAGAGGTATGGAATGTGATGGTGAGGTGGCTTCCTCTCTAATTCATTCTCCTAGCTGGGTTGACGCTCTAACTTCATTGGAGTCCATTACAAAGAAACTTAGATGAATTCAGGAAAATATGGACCATTAGAGAATGATGATATGAGGACCGTAATGAGGTGGTTGCATATATAAATGATATTCAGTTTATTTGGAATGAGATTCTGGAGAAGCTGCACAATCTTCGTTAGAGCCAACATTGCACCAATGGGCGTCTTCGTGATCTGGAAGCTCGAGTTGAACACATCAACTTCCATATGCATGAACATGTTAGCTTTCATGTTGCACCTCCTGTAGTCCCTCCCCGCCCCCCTCCTTGATATGTTGATGTCAACATTTGTGCTATTTTTGTCTCTCTTTTGTGATGTATGGCTCTTAAACTTGGCGGAAATAATGCTTGTAAGGATCAATCTTTCGAATACTCCAACCCGCAGTGCCAATAGGTCTAGTCGAAATGAAGCTTGGGGGGCCAATGAGACCCATTTTGTAATATATGTTTTTATGATAATATAATCAAAGAAATTTGACTGACAAAAAAAACATGGTAAAGTGGGAGTGGATATCCACGATTAAGAATGTTGTTTAACTCATATATTAATTCATTTTATAATAGTAATAGTAGTAGTAATAATAATAATAAAGTTATAATCTAGTTAATTTTTACAATATATTTTAATCTAGGCAATGTAAGATGTATTGTGGGGTATGCATTTTGATGCTTATCAATATTTACCAACCATCTAATTTATATGGATGTGCTAGTTAAAAGTTATTCATAAAAAAAAGGTTTTTCTATCACTTCATAGTTTTAAGATGATTTCACATTCATGTTTAACTTTTTAATTTTTCATGTTATTGAATTTGAAATTTTCAATTAAAAGAAATCATTCATGAAAAGTAATTAGTATAACTTTTTAATTGGGAAATGAAAATATCAAAGTGAACAGGTATTGTATGGCAGTTTAGTTCTTCTCAAAAAAATTAAAATTAGAAAATATATAACAAATACTGAGCTTAATAGGACTAAATACATGTAGAAAGGAATCCATAACTTAAGATAACTTTCTTTCTTTATATATATATAGGAATCCATAATGCAAGATTGAACTGTATATCCTAAAGAAAAAGGAAGCAAAAGGAAACGTACGACTTTTGAAGACCAAGTGCATATTAATGATTATAAATTAGGTGTAGACACCATTGTAACAAAATATATTGATACCATCTCATATATATTAGCTATTTCTTTTTGCAAAAGGTAAAAAAAGAAATAAATAAAGTATATATAATAATATAATAAAGTATAACATATATTATGTTAATAATAAGTATGTATAATATTATTATATTTATATTATATATTAACATATATAATATTGTTGGGGTGAGATATGGGAGGAGTGAAGTGGGAGGTCTAGTGCATAATGATGATGGGCTAGGGTTTTGAATTTTTAACCAAGGGGAAAGTTTCTTTCCTCCTCACTAAATCTCTCTGATTTTTCGTTTTTCACCTAGTAAGTTTGTGTTTTTTCCTGTTATAGAGGAGAGGAGTCAATGGGGGTTTATCTGTTACTGCATCGAGTCTTGTAGAGAGAGGTAAATGAAGAGATAACTATTAAGAGGAGATCAAATTTCTGGTGGGCCTGACAACCTTTGATCTGGAATTTTTTACTATAAAAGCTTCTAGCATGGTCAGGGAGGATTTTGTGGACTTCAACAAAGAGAGTTGTGACTAAATTCCCATTTTTAGAAATTTTGAGGAGTTTATAGCCTACTAGAAAGAAAGGAGACAAGGAATAGAGGGGTCAGACCTCCAATCAACATTTTCCACGGGCCTAGTCCTGGTGGAGGTTTGGAGAGAATGTTTGCAACTAGAAGGGATACCATCGTAGATAATCGTTTGCCTATGGAAGGAATCCGTTATCTCCCTTGGTCACATAAGGGTTCAGTCTCTTCTTGAGGGGTTATGGGAAAAAACCCCAGTAGCAATATTGTTTTTTGGGACTTTACGCACTCATGTAGGCTTGGCTACGGAGATCTCCTCTAAGGTAAATGCACCTTGCTCATAAATTAATTATGTGCCTTATGGGGAAGGGAATCATGGGTACCTGGATGATTTGATTTAGGCATTGAAACACCATCTGCACAAGTTGTTACAAGGCAAGTCTCGACTAAGGGTTACAACCCAATTTCCAGTAGCATCCCAAATTATATGCAAAACCTTTTTGTTCTAGTGTTTCAAAATATTGGGGGCTTTGAATCTAGGGGAGGCGAGCGGGATGTTCAAAGAATTGAGGGTTTCAAAAAACCTCATTCAGTGGATTCAAGCCAGGCATCTAAGGGAGAAAAGGATAGGGTCATCAAAAGAAAGAAGCCTCACACCAAATTCATCATGAGCTTAGGGGTGGATGTGTGGATACAAGAAGTGACAATGATGACAGGTAAAAACCTAGTTAGTAGGATGTCAGACTAGAAGTTCAACATCAAAATGTTGGAAGCTTGGGTGGTTTTCGAAGTAAGTCCAATTGTTTCAAACCCCCATGATGTTTTTATTTTGGCCAAAGGGTGGATACAGCTTGACTACAAATCTCATGAAGAATCCCTAGCCATATCTTAGAGGATATGGAGTATAGACTCAACTCCAGTTATATTAAAATTTTGGACACCCCTTTTCGATGCGATTAGGGAGAGGTTAGACATAACACTAATCTAGGTTTGGCTCCTCAGTTGGCTTCCAAAGTTATGGAAACAGGAGATTTTCAAAGATGTGGGGAATAGTCTAGATACCTTCCTAGTGGTGGATTACTCTTTTCTACTAATCAAATACAAATTGATGGCAAGGGTTTTAGTAAATATTAACTTACGAGAGGGCTTATTAGAAGACCTAGATATGGGGGATGGAAGCAATAATCTACAACCTTTGGACTATGAAGGGATTATGTTCAAATTCTAAAGATGTCACCAATATGGACACACCCTAAAGTTTTGTAAGTTTTTGTTAAAAAAAGTTTTAGAAAGATCATCAGCCGAAGGAGACCACTAAGGTAACTTCATCCAATGTTGGCCCGAGTGCACTCAGGAATGATACCTCACACACCCCCTCAGATACTCCCATGGACGAAACTTCAATTCATTCTCAATGAGCTAAGGATCTAATAGAGGAAATCTCTCTGACGCTAGAAGGAGGTAATCGAGTTCATCTTGCACTAATTGGAGCTCTAGCCACCTCCTCTAGTGGTATGTTGGTATCTAAGCCTCTTGTTACTTCTCTTATTGAATCATTTTCTGATTTGGTTAAAGAATGGGTGTTAGTTTGTGAGAATAGGTCCTCTGTGATTCCTTGTCACTGGTCATATTCCTTTCCTTGTCCAAAGTTGCATGTGACTTACATAAGGGATCTGCCAAAATTGATATTAAGGTTTTTCCAAAAATAAAAGATCCATCACAAGTTGTTGGTTATTGTGGGTGGATGGATCTTCTCCATATTATTTTGGCATGTTCTAACAAAATCTTTTGCTTCTAAAGATAAAGCCCAAATGCTCAATTGCAAGAGCCTATGTACCCATAATCGTGAGTATTTTTCTTATCACGTGAGTGATAATCCCTTTAGTACACAAGTCTTACGGTTGAGCTTTTGGACTTCATCTAAAAAAATATAGTATTTTACTATAGAAAGGCACATAAGGCAAATGAAATTTTAAGAGTTAGCAAATTTTGATAGAAAAATTTCCTTAATATCTTCTCTATATGATTTGAGAAGGCTTTGACGCTAACAAAATTTCACATGAGAAGAATGTGATTTCTCTCGATTTAGGTAGTTAATTTACTTCACAACAAAGATTTACTAGAAAGTAAATTTTCCCTATCAATCACTACAAACTTAACAAATGATTCCATTCACTATGTGCGGGTAAAGTGGGAAACATTATTTTAAATACTAAAGAAGTTTTCAATATATGGGATATGAGATTAGAAAAACAAAGAAAAAGAGTTCAAGGTTAAAGATAAATAACCCAACATCCTCATAAATCCTCTTCTCTCAAGAATAAATTCTCTTTAGGGTTGAGCAATGTCATCCTCTTGTGTAAGGCTCATCAGCGTTGAGCAATTCAAAAGCATATTTGTAGACAAGAGGTAATTTTGATGACCAAATCCAAGACAAGGCATTGAAAACTTTAGAAAAGTTGTGATTGTTCCCTATTGTACATGCAAGAAAATCCCAAGCAAATTGAATGAGCCATATAAAAGTTCTTTATCTCAAAGAAAACAAGCATATTTTAGATTCAAAATCAGAATAATAATAATAATAATAATGTATCTACAAATGCATGCATCATGGAAGTTTCAAAGTCATCTCATATTAGGGTTCACTAGAAAACGCTAACAAATATTTGGGTTGTAAATTTAGACAACAATCTTCATCCTTGAAGAAGTTAAGAAGGTAAGGAAAGTAGAGAGAGCGTCATATTTCTAAGGCATCTACAGTTCAACTCAATTTTTCATAAGTTAAATAAAAGGTGGGTACACAAAAGTTTGCTTTCGTTAGATTATAAGAGTTCAGACTGAACTTCTCATTTGGACTCTAAGGGAGCCTGAAAACTTTGAATCTCATATGGAAATATATCCAAACTTCTTTACAATATAGAGAGCAAGGCAACTAGCATAGAAATAAGTTATATTAAAATCCATGGATGACCAAAGCTCAATGGAATGGAAAATTATAGAGTTTGTTACATATAGTCAAGTGGAAATTACAACTATCTAAAAACTTTGAAAAAAGAACTTGACAATACATTCCTGCAGCTCTTGGACCATCTACCCAATATTTTTATGCTATTTGGAAATTACATTACTAAATATGAATTTCACATTCAATGAATGCTTGCACAAGGGTCACAACACCACAGTGATTGAAGGATTTTGAAACCCTATAGAATGTTTGCCAGCCACCAAAACTCATCAAGAAATTTTTAGTATCTTATCTTTACAAAAACTAACAAGTAATGGGGACATGCATTGGAAGCCTCTTCAACATGGTAGATCATTCTTCTCAATTCAATAATGTCAACCCAAGTGGATAGCCTAACTATAGGAAACATACAGGCCCATACGAAGAACATATGTACGCAAATCCATAATACAATTACATAACATGTTGGAAAGGGGCACCCACATGGATTAGCATTCCAACATGGCAAGCAAAGGAAATTCCTTTTCATAAAGTGGGTAGGTACCCTACGAGTGAAGGTTATCATGTTCCTTCCATATCAAATGGTCATTTATTGCTTTATTTGTATAGCAAAGAGAAGGCACTTTCATGTATGTTTTTAGAAAATGGAAGGTTGAGTTCATTATTACTTTCTACACACTGAAACGAGTCTTGTTGAGACAATCCGGGAAACTTCCTTTGCCGTTCAACTTCATCAACTTTGGATACCATAGGAATGGACTTGTTGACTATTATAACAATATTCCATCTTTTTTTACCAATGTTCCATTGAGTTTTTGAGACAGGGAAATGCGTGAGCGGGGATAAACACAAGGGGGTCATATATAAGCAACCCCAAAATTTAGCGAAATCTCCGGGAAATGGGGGGACATCAAAGTCATAAAAAATATAAAATTATTAAAAAATTATTATATAAAAAATAAAAAATAAAATCCCAACAATGTAAAATTGACATTTCTGCAATCATCAATGTAAACCTGTAAATGTAAAAGTAAATTACTAAATTGAATCCATCATTTGACATTATTCAATGTTCCATCTAAATTCTTTATTTGGCAATGGGTAGGTGTATCAAGATTAATAGCCCACTCTGTGTTCATTTAGCACTTTACATGAACAACATTGTCTAGCCATAGCAAGTAAAGACACAATACAAATAATGAAAGTAAGTGTCTTCATGGGAGGAAATCCTATTGACTTCTATAGAAATTTTATAAGAGAACTTGTACCATCAACCAATCCAAGAAATGAAAAATAGGAAGGTTGAGTTGCATTCATATAAAATTAAAGCTTGAGTTAATAGTAAAAAAAATGGTAAGTTCAGAAAATTCCATTTAACTATGATACATGAGCAATTGGTCCAAGCTAAGAATCTCTGAGATTTAATGGAAGATTCCTTAGAGATACTTGATGCATATCCTAAGGGATTTTTTGTTGTTCCCTTCTCAACAAACTCTACACATACTAAAACCAGGTATCAAGTCCAGGAATCTACCTCATCAGAAATTGCATATAAGGTTGAAGAACCATCAAAGACTAACTTATGGAAGTTATTTGTTCACTAAGTCATTAATAAACACTGGTATTAAATTGTGTGCAAACATTTACCAATACTATACAATCCATAAGTGCCAAATCTTAGAGAAAATATATCAATGGCATTCTAAAATGTCCAATAAAAAATTAGATTGTGTTATATCATTCTAACTAATTCATTTTCCTCCCTACTAAAATCCTCATAAGCTTCAACATGGAAACTCCATGGAGTAACAATATCTAACTCAAATAATGTCTTGAACACACAAAATAATAAATCTATGATGAATTACAACAACAATGAATTATGGAAAAGACTACATGAATAAATGCATTATAAATATTTTGAATTTTCCCAAATCTATTGGGAAACGATATGTATAAATGATAATATACAAAAATGCAATTATGATATCTTGCATTTTTCTAGTTGCTTTCTCACTTCATTTAAGTAAAACTTACGTATAAATGACAAAACAAACTATTCAATTCCTATACATATATTGATATCAGTATTTATCAATGTTCAGTGGGCTCAATAGTAGGGCACTCCTTAAGCTGGCACAATCAATGGAGTCATTCATGTAAAGATATTTTTTAGTTTTCACTTCTATTGGTCAGTGAATGGATCAATCAACACATGATATTAGTCACACCTCCATTATAAACATTATAAACATCTTGAGTGCACAATCAATAAATAATGATCACTATCTGTCAGTAACAGTGAGTAATGGCACACTTCCAAAATGTTGTAAACAAGCTGCTCCTTAAGTTACACGAGCACTAGATTTGAACGGGGCATGCAGGAACACAAGGTCTACTCCTTTTAGGCTCAAATAATTCTATAACTAAAATGGAAAATGCATATTTCCCTGCTGCTTGGACATCAAGTGCTAGGTGTTTTGGATGTGGGAAACCCTACAAAGGCCAGAAGAAAAATTCATGTTCTGTTTGCTCTGTTTTGTATGATCTCTCCCTTTTAAATGGAGGTAATGGAAATGAAGATTAGTCTAACCATTCACCCTTAATAACAAGCATAATATTTTTCTTTTTTGACAATCTTGTCCGAATATATACATAAGATTCTATGTAAAACTTGATCCAAGGGTGGCCTATAGCAATAGATGAAAACATTGTTAGAATGAGTCATATATTTCTAATTGCTTTTAAGAGAAAATAACAATAGCACATATATGAAGAATGTCAAATGCCCAGCAATTCAACAATTTTACTCATTGTAAGTGAGCAACAGTCATCAATGGCATGCCTTCAAAATGTTGTACACAAACTGTGTCTTAAGTGAGATGTGTTAGCTCCCACAATGGTCGCCGATGATTCGGTCACCATCTGCTGCCGTTTCATTATAGAAACCAACTACTGTTGATTAAAATCTTGTTGGGAGCTCTTGGAGTGGTCCATTACTCCTTCTACAATTCTCTACCATGTTTTGTGGAACACTTGACACATAGCCAACAGAAGCTTGACGGAAGCTTGGCTATAAATATTTTTGTTTGGTCCCCAAGCTCACTAACTCAATCCCCTTCAGCCTTACACCATCAAGTTAGAGTGAGAGAGCTTGCAAGTGCCATGTGGGTGAAAGAAAAAGTCTGCAGAGGATGAATGGCCTCGTGTCTTTGAGTAGTTAGATCCGTTGTATTTTTGCACTCTCCGTTTCGGTAAGGTTCCTCTCTGCATGTACTCTCGACGATGGAGGGTCTGTAACCCTTCCAATGTTCACCATTGTTGGCTAGTCTCAGTTGTCGAGCTGATACATTGGCTCTCCACTTGTCCAAGGAGTTTTCGACACCAGGAGACCATCCCTTAGTTAGCTGACCTTCCTCCTTCTCATGCAGGCTCAAACCATTAGTTTTTTGCTTCAGGACTACTGGTTTTAATAGAGCCAAGCCAGCAGAGAGAAGAAAATTGTATACGGTTCAAAGCTCTGAAAGGCAGTTGTTGGAGCTTTTTCAAAGGCAGTTGATGTTGGAGGTCCGAGCAACTTTATTTCGGCGATTCCATTATCCTGTACAACAAAAAATTGGGTAGCTATAGGAAATCTTGCTTTTATCTGATATCAGAGTGTGAGCAAGCATTAATGGCCGGAGGTATGATTTATTGGGTATTAAAGTTTTTTTAAGTTTTCGATTCTTTTAAGTGTTTTTCCCGCATTATAGAGTCGTTATTTAAGCAAACATTTGGTATCAGAGCATTTTTATCTCTGCATTGGCGTTTATAGACATGCTCTATTTGGTTAAATTTCATATTTTGAGAATTTTCTGAATTAAGGCATTTATTTGAAAATATGTCTAATTTTTGCTCAATTTGAATGCTTATAATATTTATTTGGTTTAATTATATGCAATTTGCATAGTTTTTGTGCAAATTTATTAATTATGCCCATATTTAATTTGCATGAATTGATTATTTTTGCTTTAATTAATACATGCTATTTTGGATGAGTATACGAGACCCATTGTTGAATGTTACGCATGAATATTATAGTTTTATTTATGCAATTTATAATCATTCTCATATCAAGTTAATTTTTATGCATAAAAGAAATAATGTCTAATGATCCATATAATTTTTAATTGATTAGAGAATAGCCATAGCATCTCTAATTAAATAATATTATATATTATGATTGATTAGGATCACATAAAGAATATTTAGGCATTAATTAACCCACAAGAATTATGAATTAATAGTTTTATCATAAAGTTCAAATCTAAGATAGAATTTATATCAAATTATAATCATAATATACCCTTTATAATTATGAATTAACTGAATAATTTGATAAATTCTATCATAAAGAATAATTGAATCTACTTGAATTGGAAATTTAGCACACAGGCAATTTTATGTCATTAGATTCAATTTTAAGCATGATTTACATTGGTAAAGCATTATTTTTAGGCCTCAATTTTTAACATAAGCATGTGATATTTAATTTTATGCAGTTGTACAACCTGCAAATTTCTCTGAAATTCATTGTGATATCCCTGAACTTAAGGGAGATAGCTATAAGGTTTGGAAGGAGAGGGTTCTCCTTCATTTGGGGTGGATGGACATAGACTATGCTATTAGGAAAGATGAACCACTGACACTCACTAATACCAGCACTACAACAGACATCATGCTTTATGAACGATGGGAATGATCTAATCCCTAAGCATGATGTTCATTAAGACTAAAATTTCAGCTGGTATTCATGGTTCCATTGATTAGCATGAAAAGGTCTGAGACATGTTGAAAACCATTGATGGTCAATTCGTCATTTCAGACAAGGCATTATCAAGCACCCTAATCATGAATTTCTCATCCCTAAGGCTCACTAGTGTGAAAGGTGTACGCGAGTACATCAAGCAAATGAGGGACACTGTGGCTCAATTGAAGAAACTCGAGGTTGAAATGTCAGAGTCTTTCCTGGTGCACTACATCCTGAACACCCTTCCGCACCAATATGGACCCTTCAAAATCTCATACAACACACATAAGGATAAATGGTCAATTAATGAACTCATGACCATGTGTGTTCAAGAGGAAGGGAGACTGGTGATGGAAGTAGGAGAAAGTGCAATGTTGGCAACGCATGGAAAGGGCAAATCTCAAGCTAATCGAAAAGGGAAAGGTAAAGTACCCTCCCCAAGCTGATATCAAGAAGGATTCCAAGTGTTTCTTCTGTAAAAAGAAGGGACACATGAAGGAGGAATGCACCAAATTTCAGAAATGGCTTGCAGACAAAGGTAATCCAATCTCGTTTGTTTGTTATGAATCTAATATGGTTAATGTCAATATTAACACCTAGTGGATTGATTCTGGATCAACAATTCACATTTCGAATTCCTTGCAAGGTTTGCAAAACTTAAGGAAGCCAATGGGAAGTAAGAAAAGCATCTTATCAGGAAACAAGATAGGCTCTCATGTGGAAGCTATAATAGTGGCTTTGTTTTAGAATTAGAAAAGACTTTTTACGTTCCAAGTTTTTCTAGAAACTTGATTTCAGTTTCAAGGCTTGTACCTTTTGGATATTCCTTTAGCTTTTCAAAAACATCCTTCAGTTTATTTTATAAATCTGATTGTGTTGGGAATGGTATTTTGTCTAATGGTCTTTACTGCATTAATTTACAAAACAATGTTACTTATGTTGTTTAGAGAATTTTCGGCGAAATCACGTAAATAATCATTTTTCGATGCGTTTTGAACCAACCAGTGTGGTTCATCGCCAAGACAAGTTGAAGAACTGATCCAACTTAGCTAGTTAAATAGTTAGGGCAGAGACTCTAACGGCTAGATCGATAACGGCTAACTATGACCTTATGACCCCAGTCAAATAATTAATATTCTTTAGTTATTATAATTCCAAGAAATTAGTTAAATTGGGTAAAAAAATATATAAGTAGAGAACTCCTACAAGTTAGTCAATCATTTATCTATATGACTAAATATAATTGTTTATTAATTAATGTATATATATATACCTATAACGATCCCATATTCGGTTAACATTGGTTTATTTTATAGGTAAATTCATCAATCATGAAACAAAAATAATATAATAATTCAATTATCATTATTCCAATAATAATATTTAAGTATGAATATACCCATGTGATCAGGTAAGTATATTAATACATATAATATATCAATCAAATATAAATAATATTATGTATTAGAAAGGATTAAATTAACTAATTCTATATACTACTAAAAGTTAAATAAAATTATATTCAACCTTTTAAATTCAACTTTTTAAACTCTATAAACTATTTCTAAAGCTAAATACATATTAGAAATTGTAATTAAATAGTTATAAAGGGTAATTTATAATTGTTTATATAGTCATAATCACAGGCTCATTAGGATGAATTTAATGGTTTATATATCATGTTATAATAGTATGTTATAAGATAATAATATTGGTATATTATTTAGGGTTTTTTCCCTATCCCGAGAGGTTGTTTTTGGTGGTTGGTCCCCCCTTTTTTGCCGGGGTTTATTTTAATTTTTAATATATTTTTAGCTTTTAAACATAATTTTTAATATATTTTTAGCTTTTAAACATGATTTATATATTCCCCTTAATCTTAGCATCCCTATAGTGTATTAGAATTAGTATTGTTTAATCCTTTCTATTATCGTAATTACCTATTGTTATTCGTTTTATTAGTTATTAATAAGATATTTAATAATTGATTTCAAACCATTAAATATATTAACACTTAAAAATTATTATTGAAATAATAATATTCAAGAAATAACTTAATAAATTATAATTTGATTTCATGATTTCAAATATATATATAT
>APFE031109041.1:0-19941 GCA_000404065.3 Pinus taeda
TGCTGGGAATCCTACATTAAACGATCTGAGGTCTAGTTAGGAATTCTTATTGAGGAGATCCCCTGACATGTTGGCGGGTCCAGCACTGTCAACAAATCAATAGCTACAGTGGGTTTTTCTTGTAGGTACCGAGTTGCATGTATTTTTTCCTCACTAGTTTTGGCATGCATGATATATGCATGTTATTTATTGGTCACAATCTATCATTGGCATGGAGGATTGCCTAGATTGATGGTGGATTTGCCTAGCCTTTCCATTTCCCGGATAGCCATGGTGTTGTGGGTTCATTTCTTTATTTTTCTGGTTGGTTCTCATGTTTCCTTTAGCTTGGGTTGAGTTACTAGTTCCTAGAAGCCTTGATTGGACAAACGCTCTGGAAGCCTTGTAACAACTTGGGTAGAGTTACTAGTTCCTAGAAGCCTTGATTGGACAAATGCTTTGGAAGCCTTGTAAAAACTTGGTTGAGTTATTAGTCTTGGAAGCCTTAGTTGGACAAACACTCCAGAAGCCCTTGGTGGGTTGAGTTACTAGTCATGGAAGCCTTGGTTTGACAAACACTCTAGAATCCTGGTAGTAGTTGTGGGTTAAGTTACTAGTCCTGAAAGCCTTGGTTGGAACAAACTCTCTCAAGCCCTGGAAGGCTTGGGTAGAGACTAATCTAGTGATGGTTTCTGATGGTTGACCATGAGTTGGAATCACTATTTGATGTGTTGAGGAGGTTTGGCCTCTGGAAGCCATTGCTCAGTTTTGATGGATTGTTCCATGAGATCCCACATTCATGCTTGGAATATGGCACGAGGGTGACTGGTTGAAGAGAGATTTGGCTCAACCATATCTATGGTTGGGTGGTTCGTGGAAGTCCCAAACCTGGTTGGCATTTGCATCATTAATGTGAGGTTAATTATCCTTGCTAATTCATGAGTATTATATTGGTTTATATGTGGATTATATGGATGTTGTTTCCTTGGTATTTCTATTGTTATTATGTTGGTTATGAACATGTATTACGACAGTGGCTATGTATGGCTCTCATCATGTTTTTACTTGTAAATGAATGAACAATGTATCTATGGCTTAATAGATGACAATACAGTTAATGTTATAAGGAAACAATGCCTCATAGTGAATCTCAGATAAGTATGAAACCCCTATGCTCATTTATGCTATTAAGACATGTAGCTTTCATGTTTGTGACATGTTTGACGAAATTCCTGTCATGGCTAGTAGGGGTCCAATCTAGTCCTTGTCAATGTTTTTGCGAATGTATCATTGTTTTGTTATGTAAATTCATTTTTGAAGGTGTCATTGAGTTTTGGGCAGGGACCTGGGCTCTGGGCTTGAAAAAGTGGCACAAATCCCAAAGTCACGGGCACAACACTGGTCAAAAAATTCCCTGGAAACTCCCTTGCCCTTACTATGGGAGCCTTTGGAGCCTCCCAGACGCACCCTTATCCATATCAAGGGAGCATCCAGGGGTTTGAGCACTAAAACTTCAATTGGTCTTAGGGGATGGTTACCTGAGTGGTTGGGATGGCTCTTGGGAGTTCTGTTGTTGATGTGGACGGTCTATGTGGTGTGTTTCAATCGATTCCACTTCCTTAAGGTGACTTAGGAGGTTGAATCCCATTATAGTTGCCTCACGTCACATATTTATCCTAGTTGGTCAATTACTTGGGTAGATGTGGGAGGAGGGTGTTACACTGTGTAGCTCAACTTCACAAGGTGTCTGGTACATAGACCATGGAGTGTCATTTCACATGATAGGAGTTAGAGAGTAATTCTCCAGTTATAAGAAGGAAGACATCAAGTTCGAGTTTCAGATGGGGAACATGTCTAAACGCAACCTAGTTGCAAGAGGGATTGTTTTATTTTAGAGGGACAATGGCAAGAAATTATCTATCCATGATGTGTCATGTGCGAGGATTGGGGATGAACTTTATATCCATATCAATCCTTAAGGACAAATGATACAATGTTATCTTTAGATGGTAAAATTTGTTGTTAAAGCCTAAGGATTGGAGGTCACCTATAGCAGTCGAGGTGAGGAGTGGCAGGTTTTCCAAACTGCATATGGACACTCTGAAGGCACTAGTTAGTAGCAACAGTTTGAGGGACCAACTGGAGTTTTGGCATAGGAGGATGGTCCATATTCATCATGGAGAACGTATTCTTCTTCATGAGACAGTGACAGGTGTTCCAAAGGTGAGCAAAGAGCATGATGATGTTGGTAGAGGATGTGTGTTGGGGAAGTTTGCAATAGCATATTTTCCAAGGAGTGATAGTAGATCGTAGGGGATATTTGACCTTGTGAATTTAGATATATGTGGGCCGATGTCTACAAAATATCTTTGTGTATGAGTAATTTTCTACTTTTATCGATGATTTCTCCAAGAAGACCTAGATCTATTTTTTGAATACCAAGGATGAGGTCTTCAAAATCTTTCAAGAGTTTAAAGTAGAAATATATGGAATCTTTGATCAAATAATGGAGGTGAGTACACCGGCAAAGAGTTCCAAGAGTTCTGTACTAGGACATGAATTAGGAGAAAGTAGATGGTTCCTTACAACCCACATTAGAATGGGGTTATTGAGAGGAAGAATCGGTCTACTTCGGAGGTAGCGAGAGCAATGTTGTATGACTAGGATCTCCCATGCTATTTATGGGAAGAGACATGTTGTACAATAGTTTATACACATAATAGGGTCCCACATAGAGAACTTGGAAAGATGATACCCAAGGAGGATTTCAGCACGAAAAAGGCTTACTTTAGGATACTTGGCTACCTAGTGTATTGTCGCATTCTAGGTGAGACATGTTCAAAGCTAGATCAGAGTGTAGAGCAAGGTTACTTCGTTGGCAATAGTGAAACATCAAAGGAATATCGAATCTTCATCCCAGGGGTCAAGAGGATTATAGTTAGGTAGGATGTCAATTTCATGGACGACAAGGCATACAAAAGGTCCAGAGAGTTTCCAGTAGCTGAAGATCAAAGTGAGTAGCCAGTAGAAACTCCTACAGTAGAGCATCAAAATCAAGGGTAGTAGGAGAGCATGAGTATAGTGACTAGTACAAGAAGGAGTTCAAGTGCAAGTGTTCTTAAGGCTTCAGAAAGTATCGAGTAGTATATGTAACAGATTCGAGAGATGCATCAGGAGAACATGGAGGTAGATATTCCTAACTCCATTATTGATAGGAGGAACTAGGAGGTTCAAGCTACACTTAGGGATGCTCATGAGTTTGTAGTGACTCCTAGGATTGGCGGGAGAGAGTGAAGACAACCAGAGTGATAGATTGGCTACATGGTGTTGGTCAATTATTTGGTAGATAATAATCCTTCCAACTATTAGGAGGCTACCCAGGAATAGATGTGGCAGGATGAAATGGTTGAGGAATATTCCTCGATCATGCAAAATTATGTATGGTAGGTTGTACGAAGACTCATAGATAGGGCGATGGTTGGATCACGCTAGATCTATAAGATCAGCCATAGTGCAAATTACACCATCGAGAAATACAAAGCTAGGTTAATGGACAAGAGGTTATCTCAGAAGGAGGGAATAGATTATGAGGAGACATTTTCTCCTGTGGCTAGGTACACTTCTATATGAGTCATGATCTCATTAGAAACATAGATGGGACGGAAGATCCATCATATGGATGTCAAGGTAGTGTTCCTGAATGGTGAACTAGAGGAGGAGGTGTAAATTGAACAACCAGAGGGCTTTGTGGCACACAACAGAGAGTCCTGCATGTGCAAGTTGAAGAGAGATTTGTGCCTGCTAAAGCAAGCTCCCAGGGCGTGGTATGAATGCATCGAAAAATACTTGTAGGGCATGGACTTCATGAAGAGTGATGCATATTCAAACCTATACTACTTGGTGGTTGGGGGAGATTTTCTTATTCTTGTCCCATATGTGGATGACTTGTTCTTGAGAGGTTTACTAGGGCTCATAAAGGATACAAAGAGGGATCTTGTAGTAGAGTTTGAGATGAAGGATTTGGTGCTCATGCACTATTTTCTAGGCATGGAGGTATGGAAGATGGATGGCGAGATTTTCCTTGGTCAAGGGAAATACTGCATAGAGATCTTGAGGAGATTCAGGATGGAGGAGTGCAGGGCCATGTCTATTCCCATGATCACCAATTGGAGGAAGATAGATGCTTCGAGGGAAAAGGAGATTGTCCCCACCTTATACAGGAATTTGATAGGCTCTCTCATGTATCTGGTCAAAACTAGGCTAGACATATCCTATGTAGTAAACTCTCTCATTTAGTTCATGGTGGAGACGAGGAGAGTGCATTAGACAACATCAAAACATGTGCTAAGGTATTTGTGTGGTACAATCAAGTATGGGATCATATATGCTTGAGGAGATGGTGTCAGATTGGTGGGCTATACTAACATAGACTAGGCAGGTAACATAGTGGATCAGAAAATCACTTCAGAGTGTTGCTTCAACATGGGCTCAAGAGTTGTTTCTTGGTACAGTAGGAAGAAAAAGTCCATGGCACTGAGTTATGCCAAGGCAGAGTACATAGCAACGAGCATGGCTACATGTGAGGTCATATGGCTTCAAAAGGTGCTAATAGTGTTGTTTGGTCAGAGGATAGAGACGATAGTGATAGACTATGAAAATCAGAGTTGCATCAAGTTGTCATATAATTTGGTGTTTCACGACAAGTCCATGCATATAGACATAAATACCACTTTATCAAGGATTGTGTGTAGTGCAGGATTGTCCAGCTACAATATATACCTACATATGAGCAGGTAGCAGATGTTCTAATGAAGGCTTTGGGGAAGGTGAGGTTTATCTTCTTCTGAGATAAGTTGGGTGTTATGTAGAACATCTTCCTCGCTAAGAGGCAATATTAGTCTGTCTAGCTCAGACAAGTGTTCTAGTCTCAGATTGTGTCTATGAGGCTAGGGAAAACATTTTCTCTAATACTTAGAAAAGGTTTCAGAAGAAAAGTTATTGATTAGACTTAATTAAGTAGTTAATTAATTTTCCTAAATCTAACTTAGGGATATAGCTTAATTAATCAGTATTAATTGGGGTAGATTGATTTTCCTCTAGAGAGTTCTAGAAAAGTCCCTTGATGGGGTCAAGATGATCTTGGCCATCTATTGTGATTAGATCATGGTTGTTTATTTGTCAACAAGAGATTATAAGAGGAAATTAAAGGGCATTTGGAGAATACATCAAGATATAAAATTGCAATGAGAGCAAGGGCACAAAGGTAGTACAAGGACACTAATAGCAAGGGTTTCGGCAAGAAGAATTGAGGAGTGTTTGCTGGAGGAACTATTCACAATATTTCATCATTCCAAGAGGAAGGAATGGAGGTTGAATTATTCTGCAGAGAGGTCGCACTAGCCAGTGTGCATTACTAAGAAAGTTGTTCAATTTCCAGTTGCTAGAAGGAAGAGCAAATAGCTCAGTCGATTTGCTGGAGGACAAAGGGGTTGCAAGAATGATTTTCCTATAGGAGTGTGAACTCTAGTTGGTTTGTATACACTTCCAAATTTTGCTAGTGGGAGTTTCAGGCAGGAGGCCAATTTGGTTTGCAAAAGGAAACCTTGTGTTTCCAAATCAATTTTACCAGTGGAGAAAATTTCTAGTGTCAGTCAAGTAGTTGATGTACTCTTTAATTTACCGAAGAATTTATAATAAAACCCTTATCTTCAAATTGATTTTCCCTTTGGGGTTTTCCGAGGGACATTTGTCTGAAAATACTAATGTTCATTATCTGTGTGTGTGTGCATAATTTTCTCAATTCTTGTGGCTATTTATTTTTCTATGAAGTTATAGTTGTGTTTTATTTAGTGGTTGTTGCAATTTAATTGAAAAATACAAATAATCTAAACAAATAGGCTAAATAGTAACCAATAATTGCAACAACATTTAAAATTTCACAAAAAATCCAATGTGCATAAACAAGCACTAGAGGAAGGACCAAGATACTCTGTTGTATCTTTTGGATAGGTTAACCTTTAAAACCAAAGTAGATATTTTCCTTATTTTAATTGTGTGTAGAACTTCTTGCACATAGCCCATAGCTTTATGAATATGCCTACCTTATGAAAGTACTAATTTCAAATTATATTAAAATTTGCAAAATTAAAACTTCATATTTCTTAATATCCAAATTATTAATTTAATTTGTTATATTAATTATATGAACATATTTAGAAAAATACCCATATTTTAAAATACATAAATATTTAATTAGAAATTGAAAAACACTATACAATTATAAAATTTTAAGATATTTGGAAATTTAAATATTACACACAAATTTTAAACACTTTTATAAACTCAAATCATTGTTTTGATTGCGATTGAGAAAACTACATAAACTACATATCTTTTATCAAAATTGTCGATTTTGTTTATTACTTGTGACATAGAACCACAATAGATGGTTCGAAAAGTTGACTAAAAACCAAATAGTCCTCCCTCAATGTTTCAGTACTCAAAAGATTAATCAAACTCAACTAGAAAACTCCAAACTTACATAACAAAATTGATCATATTATTTATAAAAATTAAATATAAATACAACAAACATTCATCTCAATTATTCAAAATAAATTCAATTCACAATTAAAATTAATATTTATTTATATAATGACATAATAATAATATAAAATTTTTAATAATTTATTTTCAAAATCCTTATAATACACTGAACAATATTCCAAATTCCAAAAAAATACAATATCCTTTCCAACTGAATAGACATGTTCCCACCAATACCAAATTCCAAAAAAATGAAAAAAAATGAAAATAACAGAAATGAATTTTAAATCTACCAAACAGATTAAAATACCATTATAATTATAAGAATGAAATGACATTTTCAAATAACTATTAACATATAATTAAAATTATAACTATGAAATGATATTTTGAAATAACTTTATATTTGATTTATTATTTTCCTGTGGGAGATTATCCATTTTTCTATATATTTCCGATAAGGGGTATATTAATTGGATGAATCCTGAGAGTTGAACTCATTGGCTTTTATGCATACAAGTGAATTCCTGGTCTTAACTTTTCACCATCATCATGGTTTTCTAAGATTCAATGGATGATCATATTTCATATTATGGAGATGAGACTTAGCGGTGGTGTAACGTCGGCGTTTTCCAATTTTTGGAAGTAGAGATGCACTCACTCGTATAAAAGTGAAAGATTATGTCTTGCTTTGAAGTTGTTTTGAATTTATTTTACCCCACTGATGACAGGGGCGCTCTGATAAAGATAAGTTGAACTATTCAAGCAGGATAGAGAAACATTCATTGAGCATTCTAACCAGCTGCTCAATTTTCCACAAAGCTATAGAAATTACTGTTTTAACAGACACGTTATTTTACTAGATCTTTCGACAATTTCAGGGCTAGGTACTCGATGAATACAAAGATGGGACGCTCTGTCCAGGCAATACAGTTCGACACTTTCCGAAATAGGGCATCGTCATCTGTTAAATCTCGAAGGGTTGTCTCAACTGCCTGTGCTTCAACTGATCAAGTGCATGCAAAGTCAGCTCCCGGAGTGAAAAAACCTGCCATGAAAGAAGCATCTAACAAGGCTCCATTGGTCAGCTTGAAGCAGACAAACGGGTCACATGAGGATGAATTTAAGCGATTAATGAATTTAATGTTTGGATCGGATTCCGAGGATGAAGAGATTTTTCCGGTCAAGAATTTGACGAAACCAACCAGTAAAGATCGAGGATTCCATGTGGACAGTGATGACTCTGAAGATCAGAAACCTTTAGGGGTAAGAGCCAAACCAGAAAAATGGGAAATTGGGTCTGTAAAATTTGAAACGAATTCCAAAAAGAGGCCTTCAAATGACAGTCTAAGCTCTTCTGTCACAAAAAAACACAGGACAGTAGGATTGTTGCCTGAGGCGAAAGTGAAACAATCATCTAACGAACTTCGATTGGACAGCCCAGGGCAAACAAATGAGCCAGATGTGGATGAATCTAAGCAGCGATTAATGTATTTAATGTTTGGATCTGATTCGGATGATGATTCAGATGATGATAAGCATTCGGGGAAGATGTTACCGGTCAAGAATTTGACAAAACCACTCAGTGCAGATCGAAGTTTCTCGGTGGATAGTGGTGACTCTGAAGATCGAAAACCTTTAGGAGTAAGAGCCAAATCAGATAAATTGAGGACAAGTTCTGTAAAAATTGAAGCGAATTCCAGAAAGAGGCCTTCAAATGACAGTCTAAGCTCTTCTGGCACAAAAAAGCTCAGGCTAACAGAGGTGTTCCCTGAGGCCAAAGTACAACCAGATGTTAAGCAAGAAAGTGATGAATATAGTAAGGATGCTGATGATGAAATTCCTCTTGCTCGGCGCTTGAAGAAGAAATGTCCTGTTCCTTCGCAAAAGACACCAGATCCAAAAGCTCCATCAGCAAAACCTGCGCTGAAAAAGGTTGTCAAGGACGAAGTAAAGTGGGCAACATTGGAGCACAATGGTGTAATATTCCCTCCCCCTTACCAACCTCACGGAGTCAAGATGCTTTACAATGGCAAGCCAGTTGTGCTTACTCCTGGAGAGGAGGAGATTGCCACTATGTTTGCTGTCATGAAGGACACAGACTATGCAACAAAGCCAAAATTTATAGAGAATTTTTGGCATGATTGGAAGCAAGTTCTTGGGACTGACCATGTCATTCAAAAGTTTGAGCTCTGCGATTTTACCCCAATTTATGAATGGCATCTCGGAGAAAAAGAGAAGAAGAAACATATGAGCACAGAGGAAAAGAAGGCTCTGAAAGAAGAGAAACAAAAGCAAGAGGAGAAGTACATGTGGGCAATCGTTGATGGAGTGAAAGAGAAGGTTGGGAACTTCAGAGTTGAGCCACCGGGGCTCTTCCGTGGCCGTGGAGAGCATCCCAAAATGGGTAAATTGAAGAAGAGAATTTATCCAGAAGATATTACAATCAATATAGGGAAAGATTCTGCCATCCCAGAGTGTACAATGCCAGGCCACAGGTGGAAAGAGATCAGACATGACCGGACTGTAACATGGCTGGCTTATTGGAATGACCCAATCAATCCCAAAGAATTCAAATATGTATTTTTGGCTCCCAGTAGCTCTTGGAAATGCCAAAGTGACAGAGAAAAGTATGAGAAGGCGAGAATGCTCAAGGATTACATAGATAACATTCGAGCAACATATACCAGACGTTTTAATTCAAAGGATGAGACCAGTAGACAGATTGCAGTGGCAACATACCTGATTGATAGGCTTGCTCTGAGGGCTGGCAATGAGAAGGATGATGACGAGGCTGATACAGTGGGTTGTTGCACATTGAAAGTGGAAAATGTGACATTAATGCTTCCAAAGTCTCTGCAATTTGATTTCCTAGGTAAGGATTCCATTCGCTACTTCAACACAGTTGAGGTAGATGAACAAGTCTTCACAGCCATTGGTGACTTCAAAAAGGGCAAAAGTGAAGGCGATGACTTGTTTGATAAGCTTGACACTAGCAAGCTGAATGCCCATCTCAAGGAAATTATGCCAGGCCTTACAGCAAAAGTCTTCAGAACATACAATGCATCCATTACATTGGACAGACTTCTTCAGGACACAACTGGTGTCACATGTTCAGAGAATCTTGCAGATTATCAACGTGCGAACAAGGAGGTTGCAATTCTGTGTAACCATCAGCGAACTGTTTCAAAGGCACATGGTACCCAAATGGAAAGACTTGAAGGGAAAACTGCAGAGTTAGAGAGCGCGCTGAGGGAGCTGGAAATTGATCTTGATAGGGCTAGAAAAGGGGAGCCACGACGCTGCAGTTATCCAGAAGGGAAGGCTTCTAAGAGAAACCAGAGTCCAGAAATGTTGGAGAAAAAAATTGCAGATACCAAGTTGAGGATTGTGAAAATGAAGGCAAACATGAAGATAAGAGATGATCTGAAGACCGTGGCGTTGGGAACATCGAAAATCAATTACCTAGACCCAAGAATTTCAGTTGCCTGGTGTAAGCGCCATGATGTTCCCATTGAGAAGATATTTAATAAATCCCTTCTGGCCAAATTTGCCTGGGCATTGAATGTAGAGCCAGGATACAGATTTTGAAGCCTGTGCAATGAATGTAGAGCCAGGTTACAGATTTTGAAGCCTGGGCAATGAATGTAGAGCAAGAATACAGGTTCTGAAACATTAACAAATTTCGTTTCTTGATCACCATCTACATGGAATCGAGCGTTTGGTCTGCTGAAATATCTTAAACGGATGACGTGTCCACTAAGTAAGCGACTTTGCTTGAAAGCGCTTTCTTGCAGATTTTATCCGGTCGAAAGAATCATTCGTGCAGCAATCAATGAATCCCAAGTTGTGATCAGCTCAGTTCTGAAAACTACAGCTCAGCGCTAGGGGCTCTTTTAGGCGCATCGAAGAATTCTAAATATCGCAGTTATATAAAAACATATTTTAAACAGCTAATAAGAAGTCAAGATTTAACCTAATTCTTGCCGCACGGGAACTTCCTCCACGCAAAATCCGTCATGAAATCTACAAAAAAATATTGCAATTATATATAATCAAATCTGTTTAAGGATTTGGCCTACTAAATGGAAAGAATTGGACCTAGCAAAATTCTAGGACGATGCGAAATTACTCATATAGTTTACGTACATAACAAACTTCCAATTACACTTGTTGCGAAAGATCATTTAATGCGCAAACTAATTTTAAATAATAGGTTTCTCAATAATTTTAAATGTTTAAAATTATAATAATAAGTATTTAGGTGAGAGGGAAAAAAGCAAATCTTTATTAATAAATATTTTTTTTTTTATAAATGCATTTATAAATTCAAAATGACTAATTAAAAGAACCATTATAAAAATTTTAAATCATATTTGATTTCAAATCCATCAGTGTTTTTTAGTAACTTTATTTATTGATGTTTAAAAATTAAGTAATATAATTTGTTTTTTTTACATAATTATTTATTGATTGATATTTAAAAATAAAGTAAAATAATTTGTTGAAGAAATTTGGAAATATATTTTGGTTTGAAACTTATAATAAATATGAAGTTTTTGAGATAAGTTTTTGGCTATAATCACATCAAAATTTATTTGTGGACAACTATTAAGTGTAGTTCATCATTAACACAAGATGAAGAATCAGATCCAAGAAACAAGTTAAATAGAGAGACCAATTCATCCTAATTTTAATTTTCTAATTACTTATACAATTAAATATTAGTTTTTCAAAAATATAATTTAATAATACAATTAAGTATATAAATTTTAATTTGTGGCAACATATATTTGTGCTTATTATATGGAATACAAGAAGAAGTCATCTCCCAAGAACTCAAGGGCTATTGCAAATAAGAATTTCTCTATTGTTCTTCCATCTTGTCACTTTGATGGGGAGACAATCTCCCAAGAACTCAAGGGCTATTGCAAATAAGAATTTCTCTATTGTTCTTCCATCTAGTCACTTTGATGGGGCAACAATCTCCCAAGAACTCAAGGGCTATTGCAAATAAGAATTTCTCTATTGTTTTTCCATCTAGTCACTTTGATGGGGCGACAAAAAATGTCATTTATGGATGTGGAGTGTTCATCAACATGGACACAAATATCACTTGGAAATTTTCTTGGAATGTTGGGAGCAGTACAAAGAGTAGGGCAGAGGTCATTGCCCTCTAGAGATCCCTAGTCAAGTGTGCTCAAGTTACGATTCATTAGATTAACATACAAACATGCTTTGTCCCTCCCCTTTTAGAAAATTGGATGCAAAGGATCCATAAGATTATGGGATTATTTCAATTGGTTTATTTATCTCATGTTCCTGGAGAGCTCAACCAAGAATGGTTTGAATATGGACAATGGTTGCTTCCAAGAGGTTCTCATCAAATGGGAGAATAATACTCTAGAAGGGATACACATCTAGGGATCTGAATGAAAAATCGAGCTCCAATGCCCCCAATACATGGTGTACTACATCATCTATAAGATCATTAGTAGATGTGAGCATGGAATAGGTGGAGACGTCATTAACCTATGGTGGGGGTGATATAGCTTGCATATAAGAACCGCTTAGGGATGATGATTGACTGGGAACTAATTCAGGACCAATGAATGTAAGTTGATCGATGATCACAATTTTTCCTTCATGTGGGAAGCACATCACTCGAAATAGGGAAGAGATAAGAGCTCCCATGACATAAACATAGTCACGACCAAGGAGTATATTAAAATCTAAAGGGACTTTGACAACCATCATGTCTATATAGACAGTGCTTCCTTCCAAATTAATAGGTAACTTAGGAAGGATCCCTAATGGTTGATTAATTCCTATGTTGAAAGCTAATAGATTCTAGGTGATGGGGACAGGCTGAGGAGAACCTAAAGCTTGCTAGGCAGTTGAGTACAGGATGCTAACAGATGCACCCTCGTCTATGACTATGCTAGATAGGCCCATATGGTAACCCTTTTTTGTAATCTAGAAAGGCACATAATACATAAGGTGATATCTTGCCGGTCGACTCCAATCAAAACAAGTGACTAAACTACTTGGAGGGGGTGTCGTAGGAATGTGAAATTTTCCCTCTTGCTCCATGGGAATGGGAGAAATGCTCTCATGCACCTCAGGAACAAGAGGATTCCCTTCAGCTCATTTGACATTGAAGAAACCAGAAGAACATGAGCAGTATGAGGTTCACTCTCTACCGGAAAGGTACGGTTAACTGAAGGAGGAACCAATTCTATTGTTTTCTCGACCAATGGTTGGTCAAGAAAGGACTCACGAGACTCACTTTCAGAGAGAGTGGGGTTGACCAAAGATGACTTTTGATCAATCATTGGATCAACTAGTGAAGGATCAAGGGAGAGCTTTCAATACCCAGTCGGAAGACAAGGTTGAGAAGTTGTAAGGTTTTCCAACTCTTTGGAAGCTTCATCCATTAGAGGACAAAGGTGAATGGGATGATTTCCTTCACACAAATTACAGGGAAATTTGACTTTTGCCTTTTTCCCATGAGCTTTACTGTTACTAGTTGAAAGTTTATCACCAACATGATCACCAAAGGTTGATGACAAAGGTTGATGCAAACATGTAGAACACACTTCTAAGACCTTGGGGATACTAGGAAAATTTCGAAGAAGCTGGTCACCCTTACATAACATGGAAGGGAATTTTACTTTCTGGGGCCAATTGGAAGATTTTTCTTCATTAGTTTCATTAGTAATAATAGTCATTTGGTTGTCCCCTTGCTTATTTTTCTTCTTCTTCTTCGACCTCTTCTTCTTCTTCTTCTTCTTGGCTTGCTTATTACTAGAATATAGACTTTCACCACGCGAAGAGGAAGAATCGGGTGAAGAAATAGGTGAGGAAGGCAAGGGGTCAACTTTAGGATCAACATGAGGTTGATGTTATTCAAGTGGAGGAGAACTTGGCTAAAAATAATTTTGGACACTTGGAACCACTAAGGTCAAAAATAACCAAACTGGCAAACCTTTGGTCAATCTAGGAAGGAACAACTCTTCCATATAAGGAGCACCAATATTTTCGAAAGAAGGAAAAGGACTAGGATTCCCGTCATAGGGTTTCCTTGACTGGTAGACTCAGGAAATGTTTCCATTGGCATCAACCTAAGATCTACTAAGGATTATTTCCACAGGAAGGATGTTGTTCCACGGTCAATTAATTTTAGAATTTGAAACAAAAACTTTGCCTTTTCATGTTTTAAGAGTCGAGAAAAGGATGAAAAGGTGACTCTAGTCACTTTCATTGGTTTAGCGAGCTTGAAAGGACAAGTACTCGATGATGTTTTCAAGTTTAAGGAGTCAGAAAAGATCGAAATGACTACTCAGGATACTTTAGGCAAAAGGGATTACCAAGTAATCATGAATAGCAATATACACCTCAGCAAATAAATTTGATAAGGACTTGATGTATGTGTAGGAAATCCCCCCGATTGTTGTTTTTAGTGTGTCATGTTTATAGGGTGGCAAACTCAGCTTCCTATGGATAAAGGTTTGCAACCTATGAGGGTTTCCCTTTATATACTCGATGGTATGGGGAGCACAAGTTCGTGCTAGTGTTGTCTAACGCAAGAGTATTGTTAACAACAATTGCTAAGTTTTATAGATGTTGAAACATGTCTCTATCCTAGACCACCAAGTATGAGTGTTAATGTTTCAAATTCTCCTTAGATTAATTGATAGATTTTAAAGTTGATCTTGAAATTATGTTTCAATTTCAAGGCCTTAACGATGTGACCTATTCCTAAAATGCAACTAAATGATGAAATTGAAATCCTTTCATTCGATGAAGGCAACCTATTTGGGGAAGAGAAATACCCAAATCATGCATTAAACAAGAAACAATGCATCGATGACAAATTTCCAATGCTAAATGAAAAACATGAAATCTAATCTTTCTTTTCATAAGAAAATGCAATGCCAAAATAAAATATTAAAGCAATCTACCTTAATATATAATGATGATTTCCCTTTCACTTTAATGAAATCAATGTAATCTAGTGCAAAATATCAAAAGAGAATGAAAACAACTTAATACCCAAGAAGCAAAAGTGATTTGAAAAAGAAGTCCAAACACAAAAGACTCTTTAAACAAGGGTAATTGATCTATGAAGAGAAGACCAATGAGTGAATGAAGGATGACCTAAAAGTCCTAGAAACCCTAGAAGGAAAATCAAGCTCCAATCACACAAACAAATCAAGAGGCAATTGTAATCAGACAAACATGTGAAGCAAGAAAAGGACACTAAAATCACACTGGTAAACCACTGACAGGAGACAAGATGCTGAAAACAAGAAGAAAAAACCTAATTTTCTTTAACCTCTGAAATCATCGCACCTGTTAAAATAAAATCATCGATCAATGCTACTGTAATTAACATATCTGCAATGTCATCACGACTGTCGGGGACAAAACTATGATGGTCGAGAAAGATAAATAAAAAACAAACAATATTCAATAGTAGCACAAATCAAGAACCTTCAAGCAATTACCAGAAAGTGAAAATAGTTTAAGACAATCAAGCAAGTCTCGGAATGGACGGTTGGTCAAACTCATCACAAAAACAAGGTGAAGGATTGAATGGAAAGTATCATAGGTTCCCCAATGGAGTCACCATTTTTTTGTCTAATTAAATCCTCTTTGTGAACAGAGACGATCCCTCTAGCCCAATGGGTTTGTATAGCAACTAAAGTGACAATCTACCAGACACTTTCCTAAGTTACCATTGAAAAGAGAAATGAAGAAGATGACCTACCTCATTTTGATGCTATTCTATTCTCTTTTGTTGAAGACCTTGAATCACTTGCATCACGGGCTCATTCCTGCTACTCTCAACGTTTATGCACCTGCACAAGAGATCAAGACACAACAAGGCATGCAAATACAAATAGCATATTCAAAAGCAACCTACTTAACTGATCAAAGAATGTTAAGCTAAATGATACATGAGCATACACATTTAGGGAAAATGAACCAGCAATTGTATATCAATAGAAAATAAAGGGAAGCATACAACCAAGATTCGATGTTTATAGGCTCTCCTTGAATGAATATCCAAGTCCAAGCTAAGCTCTCCAAGCCAAATGAGTAGCATATAGGCACAATCTTAGCATAAGGTTGCAAATATACATAGACCAACCATTTGTGAATGGGAAAATATGGATATATAGGCAGGGAAAGGGAGTTATGATCTCTCCAAAGATAGGAGTAGGCCCTCATCCCAAGGAGGTAGTTCATAGGGATAAGACAAAGAGCCCAAGTTGGGAGAATTCGACCTCATCCACATCGAACAACCCCCAGCTCATCGCCCTGGAAGCTTCTAGATTGTGAAGCTTCTCATCCTCTTTGGGAAAATTCCTTTTTGGGGATCATTGTGGGTATACAACTGTATAGAATGATTCCATCACGAGTCAAGCATGATGCAACAGGTGGCCATCGCAGTTTTTAACTTCATAAGAGTGATGAGTCTCAAAATTAGGGTTTTAGAGCTATTTCTTTAAGGGAAAGCTCAAGGCATTTTCCAATCAATGTTTTAGGGAGGATATGAACTTCATATATGAATGAGTACATGGCATGATGGTCATGTTTCTAGCACTTTAGTGTATTTCATGGGGAAGTGCAGGAGGTGTGAAAAAATACTTTGTAACATTGAGCTCAATACCATAGAGCAATACCATGGTAAGGACCCTTGGTATTTAGAATACCATGGTGCGGAAACTGTACATGTCTTTGCTTCTTCATACTCACATGTGTACACAACTTTTCTTAACAGAACCTTCTTGAAATTTCAACTTTATCATTCCTATGCCTTTGTCAAAACACTTCGTGACATTTGTATACACATGCTATTGACATATGTATCAAGTTTGTTTACATTGAAGAACAACTAATTAAGTAGGTCGTCATCAATGACAACTCATCAGGTAGGTTGCCATCAAGGACAACACATAATTAATAATGCCAATATTTTTCCTAAGAATTAGACCCAAGAAGAGCTCCTTTAAATTTGGGTCATGTGCCAAGCTAGCACCGCGATTTTATGGGCCATTTCAAGTGCTCGAAAAGATAGGTTCGGTGACATATAGACTGGCATTGCCTCTATCAATTAGAGTTCATGATGTTTTCCATGTTTCATTTCTTAAAAGATATGTGCAAGATGCTAATAATTTAATTTATGGGTTTTTGTTACAAGTAGAACCAGAGGGAGAATTCCAAGTAAAACCTGTATGCATCCTAGATCAAAGGTAGCTCACACTCTAAAATCAAGTAATAGAGTAAGTCAAAGTGCAGTGGAGGCATTTTGGGCCCAAGGAATCCACATGGGAAATTGTTGACCAGATATGGGCAACATATCCTTTCTTATTTGTTGAGTAAATCAAATGTAAATACAATGTAAATTCTATACAACGTTCTGTATATAAAGCTCCATATCAGAAATACTTGGTCTAAAGCATGTTTTTCTTGTATATGATTGTTGAACATCGAGGAGAGTGTCCCCCCAAGGGGAGGAAACTGTGACATCCCTTGGTTAACGTACCCTCATTGTAAATAGTTGTAATTATTTTAAAAGGCTAAAAGAAAGGGACACTAATTCCAGATTGCTTGGCGAGGGAGATTGCTTGAGGAAGTGGTTAATTTAAATGTATCAGCTAGGGGTTGGATGAGAAGTAAATGGGTTGAATGTTCCATAAATTAACTAGAAAAATGATGGATAGGCCTAGGTGTCCTTTAGCTCTAACAAAAAGAAAAAAAGAGGACAAAATTTTAAATACAAGTATGGGTTATATTGCATATGCAGTTAACTACATGAAACTTGGGAAAATGATAAACAATTTATCTATTCGAGGAGGGATGAAAGAAGGTTGAGAGGAAATGTTTTCATTAGCATGGGATAGAGGAGGAATGGGATACATACTCTCATGTATATGCACAAGTAGTGGGAGAGAACACGGAAAACATAGAGAGAGTAACGATCAAAATTTGTAGCAATCAAGTTTTGGAGAAATAAACTAGCTAAAGAACCCTTACAAAAGCTTATTGGGTCAATTGCTTATAGAGAGAAGTGGATTTACTATAGGGATGAAGCACCCACTAGAATTTTATGGATTGATGAACCTACTAGATTGGGAAGAGTCACTTAAGTGCTTGTGAGGGCTAATGAACCACCTAGAGTTGCCTTGGGGCTGAAGCTATGGTGCTTGAATCACTGATAAACCATTGGAGGAGGTGCTCTCTTAACCCATTAGTAGCTTATCCTCTGATAAACCTTCCCTTGATGTGGACTCCCTTCTCTTGAAAATGAGTTGAGACTCTTTGTGCTATGAAACTATCTTGGCTTGGGTGTTGATTTACTCTGAATAATATGAGGGGACTGAGTGGAAGCTCTTGTAGCTGGTGGATGAAAGGAAGAGTGACCTTGTGACGTCCTATTTAAATTATCCATATTGTTAAAGTTTCCCCTCACAAGAACTCCACCTCAAACACTGGAATATGGCTCGGGGGTGACAAATACAACTAACAATGGTTGTAGCTTGTCTATGGTTGGGTGGAGAGTTAGAGTCCCACTCTCAGTTTCCAAATCTCTTATAAGATAAGTACACTTATGTTTTGTGCTTGTGGTTATTATTATGTCTCTATTTATTTATTCTAAATAATTTTCGCCAATGTTGGCAAGTATTGTTTCCTACATAAATGAGGAATGCCAATGTTTTGCGTAAAGATTTTATGGAATGGTTCACTTCGTGTGGATATTATGAGCTTGAATTAACGTAAGGTTGTTGGAGCATGAAGATATAGGAATATTTGTTTATAAAAAATTACTTGCATTGACCTTTTGGTATATCTAGTCATTGTGTTAATAATTGGCACATGTTAACAATAAGGAATGTATAATTCCTACGTAGAAATGCTCTTGAAGTCTTCCTATAAAAATTGTTTATTCCTATAAGTAGCCTAAGGCTATGGAGTAGTTTATATGAACTATCTATGAAGAGATAGTCGACATGACTACATGAAATGATGATTCCTATAGGCCTTGGTTTATGTTATCACTCAGAGGTTTTCCCTAGAAGTTATCAAAAGAAGGAATAATCTGAGGTAACCACAAACCAATCTTTTAGACTCGGGTTCTAGCCAACCTAAGTGCAAAGAGGGCCCTCTCTTTATAATTTAACTTTGTTTTTATGAGATTTTGGGCTAGTTCTTAATGTTCAGGGGGTTTTGATTTTGGATTGAGTGGTGGAATTCTAGGAGCATATGGATAGAGCTAGTTCTTCAAGCCATTGGGATATGGAGTCAACTAATGGATAGCATAACTAGACCGGATCATTAAAGGGAGTGTTCATAGGGTAGGCTAGCAAAGCAAAAAGGAAAATCTTGAGGTCTAATGGTGGAGTGATTCTAACCAGGGTGAAAGGGCACTTAAGAATCCTTGGACTGGGATCAGAATGAAAAGCAGAGGGTCATTATGAGCAAAGGGAAACTAAGAATCCTTTCCTATAGACCTAAGGGGAAACTACGGAAGCTAAGGAGAAGTTAAGAATTCCCTAGCTAAGATAGTTTAGTAGAAAACATTCAGAATGTAAATAGTCAAGATAGAGTGCATTAAAGAAATTTCTGAAATATCATTTCTAGTTATACATTCAGATTTTTAGAAAAAACAAACATGACTATGAAAGACATAAGAAAGGATAACAATAAGCATGAGAGAATACTTATTTGTTTTTCACTTTACACAAGAATCCTATGAAATGTCAGTACTTTATTCCCTGATCCAACAAGCCAATCCAGTAATTAATACAATAGCACTTTGGTTTGAGAGACAAATGTCTATATAAATGTGTTTGAATCCACCCTAAATACTTCGAAATGTGAAGTATTTATACAAAAAATATTTACAAAATATCTCATAACAATTTGAGATTTAATCTAGGAAATCAAAATATATTCAAGCATGAAGATAGAGACAGATGGAAAACTACATCATGTTATCCCTTTTATTGTGGTAATGCTGGCTGTTGCAGTTGAGTTGTAGCCCTTTAAGTTGGTTGATATTTGATTGCTAGAATATTCTTCACTTTAATCTTTCACTGATACTCTTTGACTTTGTTACTCTTTGACGCTATTGATCTTTCTTTTACATGTTTCATTTGGTTGCCTTCATATTTACTGTGGTAACTTTCTAATGTAAAACTTATAGTAAATCTGTCATTTTTTCCCACCATCCATCCTCAGGTAATTTTTATTTTAACATTCTTCTATATATTTCGTCTGCCTCTGTATATTTTGCAAAATTGGGCTTGGTGACAAACAAATGTTTCACCTCATGCTATAGAAAAAACAGATTCTCCAAAGTATCATACAATACTTTTCCAGTTGGCAAGGCTTTGATACCTGAAG
>APFE031109045.1:0-27339 GCA_000404065.3 Pinus taeda
CACTTGCACAACAAAGATCCCGTAACCATGGTCAAAAACCCAAGACCCCTTTGTTGTGAATAAGAGATTCTAATGGCACTCTACACAAAGGTGGGTGGAGGCCTTAGGGCCTAATACCATTTTTGCTTACCCTTAGCAATGGAACATGCCTTGATATCTAACCTAGGTGTGCATAAAGTATTAATTAGTGGTACCGATATCTGTAATCAATGGCCGAGGATTGCCTACAAGATTATATATAGTGGTTAAAGGACTCATTCAAAGTGCTCAAGCTTGAGAAGATTTAATATAGTGTTTATAGATCTCATTTAAATTCCATAACCATGGTTAAGGTTCAAAACCCAATTGTGGTACATAAAACCTCCTAGTGAGACCCATATCTCACCTAGTGGCAAAAGGTTCCTAGAGAGTATCCATGTGTTGATTTAAGGCCTTGTTTGTGGTGCTTCAACTTGATAAGCTTTGTTACTAACCAAAGCCCTTATTTTTCTTTCCCGGCTAATGATATAGGCCTTGAGAACGAATTTGTAATGTTGACTAATGATGTTCATATTCATAGTCAAAGGAAAAGTATCACTCACTAAAGTCATGAATGGTACTTTGAAGATTTATCCATAACACTTCGCTAAGGAGAAATTTATCTAGTGCCAAATAAACTTATTTTTTTTACATTTGAACATGGTAAAAACTCCAAAACCTATTTGTAATGTGGAAAAACTTCTAATAATAACCATATCATACTCATACCATGAAAAATTCATTAAATAAAAATTTATGTGATACTTCAAATTTATGTGTACGTAAGAAACATAATTTAAAGGCCTATGACCCTTAATTTCTTCCCTGCACTAATGTATATCCCCTAAACCCTCTCCTATTATGCAAAGCCTACTAATAGCACCCATAACAATAATTAGAAGCTGCAAATCATTCTATAAAGAAAGAATTATTTTATTTTCCTAAGCATGGTAAAAACCACGGGATCCATTTCTGGTGCATAAGACCTCGTAATGGTCCTCATATTCTACCACAAGACGGAAATCCATTTATCATTTGATTACATAATGTTTCAACATCTTCCTAACTAGATACAACGATAAATGTGCTATGTTGAAGTAAGTTATATGTCACGTTGGAAATTGAAGTTTGGATGTGATAAATCTTGTTTACAATATTAGGTTATCGGGTAGGGTGGCTATATAAATACCTAAATGATATTGTGAGTAGCTTGGTTAGAGAAACGCTTATCCTCTAGACAAGTCATGTTTCACTAGAGTTTGTGTAGCTCTAACTGTTTGTGGAGTTTGTGTAATCCAATATATTTTGGTTTGGGAAAAAAAATGGCGTCCTAAGACAGTTAATCTAGTTTGTTTTTTCTTTATTTAAATTGATAAGAGTATTTGAATTTTGTTATTTATGATTTAGTATTATTAAAAAAAATCTGGTTTCTGTGATTTTTTAATTAAATTAATAAAAATTATATATATTTTTAATATTAAATGTAATAAATTCAGTATTATGAAAAAAAATTGTACACTTAAAACTTGACAATTTTATAAAAAAAATGCATAAAAATTGGTAAAATTTTCTATTATTATTTAAACAAAACCTAGGCCTGTTTAGACTACATGGAAAAAAATACCATATAATATTACAACATTATATATATATACCGAGAACAATATACACAACACATGTACATTGTTCTCTACATCAACTCGTCTATTCAATGGGCGAAATGACGATCTTTCCTCTGGCTCGTTTGCTTTCCAGATGTTTGAAGGCCTCTCTAACCTCAGAGAATGAGTACGGGCTCTTCGGATCAATCACGGGTTTCAGCTTCCCACTTTCTATATACGGCTGCAGCTTCACGAGGTTTTCGCCGTGGGGTGATACCCTGAAAAATTAACTCTGGGAGGAGGTTGAATCAAAGCTATGTCCAGAACCTTGGCTTCCTCTTTCGCCACCACCTGAGACTTGGCCGAATCCCCTGCACATAAATTAAAAACATCCACTACGTTATCTAATAATTGCATTATTTTAGGTATAAAGGTAGGCTAAATAAACATAATCATCTAGATAATATATATAACCAATCTCACACATAAATATCAGCAAAAAAAAATTATGAACACCTTTCAGACTCTGGTAAATTTAGTTTAAATAGAGAAAAATTCAAAAATTTCAGTTGGTGATGGGATTTGCTTTCATATTGGTTGTATCTATTCATACTAATAAACAGTTTTTTATAAACACTTGTGGGAGTGTTGTAAATCTGGTCCAAACACCAAAAACTCCAAAAATCTTACTTGGTAGTGGGACTTGCTTTCATATTGCTTGTATCTTCCTACACTAACAAACAGCTTATGAGTGGTGGGACTCTTACAAATCTAGTCCAAACACCAAAAACTCTAAAAATATTCGTTGATAATAAACTTGCTTTCATATTGTTTGTATCATCCTACACTATAAATAACCCTTCCTAACCTTCCAAAGGAAAAAAATTCCTGGGAAATATCCAACTTAAAAAAATTCATTAATTTGAGATCAAAACCCTGACCAATGGAGGAAGGAACCACAGTTCAATCGTTAACTCCTTACCATGGCGGGAGAACCCACACGTGCTTAACCCTGGGCTCTTTACAATAGATATTAAAATTGACCCTTACCATGGAGATAAAAACTAATAAAAAGTTTTAAAAAATTCTATTCATTCTAATATACTTTGTGCCATAATACCATGGACCGAAAAATTATGTGCAGGCCCACTATAAACTATCATTCCTAAGTCAAAATTAATCCTAACACAACAGAAGGGGAGTGAGTGACTGACCTATGGTGTCAAAAACGAAATCGAATTTCTCGGAGATCTGATCGTAGCTCTGCTTCGTATAAACGATGACCACATCCGCCCCCAGGCTTTTCACGAACTCGAGCTTCCCAGTGCTAGACGTGGAAACGATTCTGGAAGCTCCATAGACATGCCTCGCCAGCTGAATGGCCAGGCTGCCCACACCGCCCGCTCCTCCCACAATGAACACGCTCTGCCCCCTCTCAAATTTTGCTATATCGAACGCCTGCTGCGCAGTAAGGACAGCAAGCGGCAGGCTCGCTGCCTCCTCGAACGATAAATTTTTGGGCTTCGGCGCCACCAGGTATTCATCCACTACGGTGTACTGGGCGAGAGTGCCAAACTGCTTTCACCTGCCTGCTTCGAAGTTCCGGACGTCGCTGTAGACCTCATCTCCATTCTTGAACTTGGAAACGCCATCGCCAACTTCGACCACCACTCCTGCCTGATCACGGCCTGGCACAACCTACATAGCACAAACGAAATAGGTTAACAAAAATAATTCAAATACCCTAATTTGTAGAACGGATGGTTGCGCATGATTATGAAGCTTATATTAAAAAATAAGAGGAGGAATGAACACATGTCATACCGGAAAGTCGGAATCCTCGCTTCCGAATAAACCGTTCCGCCTTCTAAAGTCTGTTGGATTGAGAGCAGCAGCACGGATTTTAACTAGAAGCTGGCTTGGCCCCGGCTTTGGCACAGGGACTTCACCGAATTGCAACACGTCTATGGATCCATATTCGTTGTAGAACCACGCCTTCTGAAGTTTACTCATATTTGCTTTCTGCCTGCAATACTCTACTTTGTGCTTTGATCTGATCAAGAACCATACTTTGAAAGTCTTCTAAATGGTTTAGAGAAGCTAGTTGGTAGTAGGTATTTGTATGCATCTGCAGGACTCATGTCGAGATAAGGTTAGTGCCAACCACTCTAGATATTTGTATGGAAAGTGCAGATCAAATTGCATTGTATCTCGATACAGAAGGTATAGGTCAAAGCATAGAACCACGCCTTCCGAAGTTTACTCATATCTGCTTTCTGCCTGCAATACTCTACTTTGTGCTTTGATCTGATCGAGAAGCTAATTTGTAGTGGGTATTTGTATGCATCTGCAGGACACACGTCGAGATAAGGTTAGTGCCAACCACTTTAGACTATTTGTATGGAAAGTAGAAATCAAAATGCATTGTATCTCCATACGAAAGGTATAGGTCAAAGCATAGAATGCATTGCATTTAGACCTAATAAACAAAAAAAAAACATACCATGCATTGCATCTGGACATAACTTTAAAGTCAAAAACTTGAATTATTATAAATAGATTAAAATGCATTGTATCTAAATAAAAAAGGAGACAAATTGCCCATAATGCACTGCATTCAAATACAAAAGCCACAAATCAAAGCGTAGAATGTGTTGCATCCATATCGAGGAGACCTTCCTTTTATTATCATTATGATATAGTGATTATATAATATCATTATATAATAATTTACAATATATTTCATTAATTTCATTAACCCGGGAATTTTTTTTTTTAAAAATATAGACACTAAAATAAAAAAATAGGGATGTGTTTCATATATATATAAATAATATGTTATTGATTAAAAATAATATATATTATATAATATATATTAATTATATATATATATATATATATATTTAATGAATGTTTATAATTTAATATATATATTATAATATATATAATAATTAGTAGTATATTTTTATAGTGCGGTATTGCAATTAAATTGATTATAATATTTTTTTTCATTCATTATGCGTCTTTACCTTCCTCTAATTTTAATTTGTTGATATCACTTCCTTTATGGTTTCAATTGCGAGGCGAACCCCATCTCACCTCTCAAAATTGCAACCTTTTGTACCTTATCAATCAACAAATCAAGTAAAGTTTCTCCTTCCAAGTTTGTTAGAAAGCTCAATAATATCCACAAAGTTTCAGTTCATCCATCATCCTTTCAAAATCTAGTGTTAAAACTTGTAAAAATGTACTCATTAGCAAATTTATGGGGAATTGGTCCTCCCAAAAATCAATGGCATTGTGCACTGAAAAGAGTTGGAATGCATTGATCAAAGAACAACTCCCATTTTCCTTTTGTGTTCAAGGATTCTTCTTCTTCCTCTTTCAAGAAAAGGATGACACAGATCTTATCTTTCACAACAATATGTATTTTAATGGTTCTCGACACCTCTATCTCAATCGATGGATACCTTATTTCAATACTGAAAATATCCCCTCTACAATTTTTCTTTGGTTGAAACTTACCCATCTTCTTTGTACAACTAGAAAAATGAGGGTTTGTGACATTGGCAATGCGTAGCGAAAATACATTGATAGAGCTAAGGCCCAAGATAGAATTCAAGATTTTGTTGGCATCAATGTAGAAGTTTAACTCAACATGGGCCTTCCATAATTTATTATATTCATCCTAGATTCATGGTCTTATATTAACCTATGGATTACAAGAAACTTCCCTTCAAGTGTAAAAGTTGTGACAAATATGGAAACTTTCCCAAGAATGTCCCAAAATCCTCGCCAAAAATTCCCCCTTGAGATGAAGCAACTTAGTGGTAGTAGCCAAAAAAAGGAGCCTCCAACTAAGAAAGGCCCTCTCACCTCCTCTCACAAGCCCCCTCAATAGTATTCTCTCCCCTCTTCTTATGGATTAGGGAAATTAATTTCCCCTCCTTCCAAGCCTACTTCCTATACCATGGATCCCAGCATGAACACTATGAAATCCAATATCCCCGTAAGTTTCAAGAGTGGATCACCTCTAACCTTCCCCCTTAGCCCGACTCCCCATCCCACCGATCCCCCACTTCTTGACCCTCTAAAAGAAAACCCTAAATATTTTCCTACCTCAAAAGTTATGGGTCTTGACCAACATGAAGCTAGTGAATGCCTCATCCCCTCTCATGCATACTTTGAGCACCGATTCTCGATAAAGGAAGCAATCATGGGAAAAAGCTCCAAATAAGTATTGGGTAAGGATCCAACATCATATCATACTACTAGGAAGTGAGGCAAAAAAAAAGCATAGGAGAGAGACAACTACAACAAAAGAAAAGAATATTGGCAAGGATTCAATAATACAAAAATAATTTAACCCAATCTCAAGAAAAGAAAGGATCCACACTAGCTCCAACCTGTCTAAAGGGGATACCCTCAAGATCTCAAGTAGATAATGAAAATTCTCTCTTAGAATTCCAAATGCTCCGGCTACAAATCCAAGCTAAAATTCGTTAAGGATCTTCTTTGATTTGAATATGTTGTGCCCTAGATATGTTATCGTATTGGCTATCCAAACCTTTCATTTACAAGCCATATTCATAGGTCCTTTGTAATATAGTTTGTAACTATCATATTACCAATTTTCACTAAATGCATTCATCTTACCTTGTGGTTATTTATTAATGATTTCTTGTATTTTTAATGATTAAATGAGTTTTTAATGTGGTTTTCGAATGACGGTTTACTAATATGTTTATGTGCCCAAACAACAAGTTCTAGTACTAGAATTTAATACTTCGGTACTTATCTGAGTTTCGGTACTAAGGAAAGGTTAACACATTGGCACTTCTCGAGATGACATGGGTTGCAACTACATGTTTATAGATGGATATACGTTCACACCTAGCTCACATGTGAAGCTCAAGACATTGTTCAAAGTTACAGTCAAACCTAAGTTCCATGTACAGAAATTTGGTACCCAGATAGATACCACTTTCACATTTTCCATAAGTTCAGTACTTAGTGCAGTACCTATTTAGCATTTTCTAGGAATTTGATACTTAGCTCAGTATTAGTTTGATAGCAGCTATGGGCAGTTGTGTCGAGATTTGGAGGAAGGTCAAAACCATGCCATGTGGCATCACCTCCATCTCTAATGCATGATTCGATCATAACAAAAATATTTAAAGAATTATCTCTTGTTCTAATCATAGCATGGAAGAGAGGGTCTCATGGAAATCGATGTGATCCTTTGGACCATTGGTTTTTGTAACCAATTTGAACTTTCATGTGTAAACATAAATTTAATTTTTTTTTTTAAATGAAGATTCAACTATTGAGATTCTGTGCATATTTACAATTTGAATTAATCTCTCCAGGTGGGTTGTTTAGGTCGGGAAGGGTCCCTCAATCCGGGTAGCGTCCTCACATTTCACTCTTAGCATAGACATTCATTTCATTTTATGAATGGCATGTTGTTGGTTTGTTAGTTTCATTTTGATTTAAGGAGAATTGTCCTCATATTTGAACATTCTCTCCTCCCAATCATTTCTTGTTTGTTGAACTATGCAGTGAACAATTTATTTAAAACTCATGTACAAGAGACAATTTTTGCATTTTCTCCACAATGGCATCTCTTCAATACAAAGTTGCATATATCCACATAGGTTTTATTAACTTGAAATTTTGTTTTATAGTTTTGTGTGATACCATGGTTATGTGTATTATGTAATGTGCATACCATCAACATTGTGATATATTCATTGGTATTTGATTTTTAATGTGTGATTTTACAAATTTAAATTATCACATTTGTTATATGTAAGTGTCATATCCACACATTATATATATGGTCACATTGATGTATGTATTATATAATATATATATGTGTGTGGTGTTGTGTATGTGTGTGGTGTGTGTGTATGTATTGTATGTTATGTATGTATGTATAGGTTTGTTTTTTGTTTTGTTTATTTTTAATATATAATTATTTATATTATTAGATGGTTTCAGTTAATTGTTAAGTTATATTGTTGTAAATACAATTTTTGTATTGTTATGTAGCATTAAGAGAGGTATGTTTGTAAAATGGTTTCAAAAGACAAAACTAATCCCACCTCAAAATTGATTTCGCCTTTTGTTATGGGGTGTATCTTTTATGGAGGAGAAATATTTGAAGTGTGTTTACTTTGCAATCTTTACATCACATTATTTTAATTTGTTTTCGTGAAGTGTATGTGTGGATCCACTAAAGGGGAGAATCATTGAAGGTTAAAGACGCTAATAAGCTACCTTTATAGAGTTGCATGAACACCTTTATGAGTGAAAGATTGTAACTTAATGCCTTTATAGTATTAGTTGTTCCACAACCCAGTGTTGTTTTCGTTAGTGTTAATTTTTTTATATTATCACTGCCAAAACTCATTGAAGGACACTGAAACCTTATAAGATCTTCACGATATATCACATGAACATCCAAGCATGAAATATTGTGATCTAGAACCCTTATAGCACTAACTTGTTTTATCTCTCAGCGATAGTTCTTATGGATATTTATCATTTGATTTTATCTATTACAAAGTGTGCTTCGTCGGGATTAGTTGTTAGCATAGGATAGAATAGTCTCTAACCCTAAATTTCTCATTCTTGCATCTCTAAGTCTTATGATCCTATACTGATACTTAAATGTTGGAATTAGGATACATATAATTCTACCAACATTTTTGCCACCATTGTCGAGGAGGTGCTAAAGGTATAGAACATAGCTTCTTTCACATGTTTTTTGTGTATGATTTTAGTCACAGGACAACTTGAGGGTGGAGATAAAATGGTAAGATGAGAGGTAAGAACCTACATGCCCACTTTGGTGGGGTTGGTCCAAAGCCTCATTGTTTCCTTCCTTTTCCTTGCAAGTGTGTTTTCCTTTAGATTAATTCATTAAAATAAGAGAAGCATAACTTGTGTGAACAAGTAACTCAATGACAACAGGGTCTTAGTAGCATGGTGGTGCTTCGAGTACATGATTGGTTTACTTTTTTCTTTCAGTGTATTTCCTTTTTATTTCTCTAGGATTTTTAACGTTTTTGGTCATTTAAGAACTCCATACACTAATCCATGTGCATGAAAGGGATTAGAAAATAGCAAAGAAGTATTCAAGGATGATAAAGAGTTTGGAAGAACTTTCTCAAATCCTAGAAGCAGTCGGGAACTCTGCATATCAAGAAGAACAAATCTTGACATTAGCCAAGAATTTATCTACCTTCCCGAAAGTGATAGAAGGACAACAACTCCATGAATCACATCCACATAAAGATCATTACTCTTGCAAAAATGTTGAGGAAACTGAAGAATCATGGACGCCATCAGATGGAGAGAAACCATTAGAACCTAAGATTGAAGAATTTTTGACATGCCTATCTACATATCCTCTACGCACATAAGAGGATTATCATCTAATAATAGAATATCTTCATGACACGATAAAGGAGGATATGATAAATGATCCAAATAAAGAGTTAAACCAAGGCATTTTGATTTTGTTGAAAGTTAGTTTCAAGCAACTGTAAGGCCATACTATTCCTTCATTCTTTGTTACTTCTTGACATCATCATTAAAACAATTGGTTCTTCATACTCAAGCATGTATTAAATATTATATTTTAAACTTGAGTGTGGATGCATTTTTATACCCGTTACGCACGTGGTTACATTAGAAATACTCCTATACTTGAGGAGAGGAATTTGTTTTCCTCAAGTAGAGTAGGATAGTAAATAAATAGATGTTGCATATAGTAGTTAGTTTAGTTATTAAATATAGTTCAACATCTTTCTCATTTTTTTTGTATAAGTGGGAATGTTAACAATTAAAAAAAGAAAGCTAGTTGAAAATGGGAGATCCATGTTCCTATTGAACGTTTCTGTTGATCTCTCTTTCATCTGTACATTGTTTTAACAAGTATTGTTAATCAGTCTTACTTCAAATAACATCATAGTTCAACTATTACTTCAATTTCCCACTTATTATTTCTTTTTAGACTTCTTTCTATCTTTTTCTTTTCAATAAAGTAAGTTATGCCCATTATGTTTGGAATCTTATGTGAAGTTGGAAATGATTGCATTGCAACATCATCTAGCATTTCATACCAACTATCTAGTACATTGTTTCATCTATTTAGTACCCATAATTTTGGCACCGATTTTTTATTTTGCAAGACAACACCAGATTCAAGGATTTTGTTTGTTTGGGGTGCTTAAATACTCAAAAAGTAGAAAAGACATCTTCGTCAATGGAATGGAACACTTAGGGGAGTATTTGATGATATATTTGTTTTCTCCTTAAGTTGTTAGAAAATATGCATTCATGCTTTATCATTAAGACCACTATTTCACAAAAATGATTGAATTAGCAATATTTTTCATAAAATTTGAATTGAATGATAATTCCAAACTCTTCATAGTTGATATACCCTTTTTGGAATTTCATTTTTCTTATACATATAGATTTATGATTATCAATAAGAAATAGTTGCTCAAAATATAGTTACCAATGCATACTAAGGGAATCATAACAAGGTTAAGGGGTCCATACAATGATACCGATGAAAAGCAACAGGAATACTATAACCATAACACCAAAGCATGATATTTGAGCATCTTTATTAAGACTTACAAAAGAGTTATTGAAGACTCTACTCATAGTGCAGTTAAAAGCAAAAACATACATGAAAACTATGATTGGTAGGACTTTAGGTGTCTTTTGGTTATTTTTTGGTTAGCCTCATCCATCTCACATTGAAATGGCTCATTCATGCTATGTCCTATGAGTACCTATAAGTATCTTATGTGTCTAAGACATTATGTAGGTAATCAAAGTCACTCTAAAAGGTATCATCCTATTCCTTTAAGGGGCTTTGTGAAGTTGCTACCCCATCTACCAATTGCAAAATAAATGTGTGTAATCTAAACCCAAAATGGCAGGAGAAATGGGAATAGAGCCTTCAGTGTAAAATAGGTTTAAGAGGTTAAGTCTTCGCTGCTATGAACACCTATTGGCAGTGGGTATTAACCTATGATATCACTAGGAAAACCCATCATGGCTATGGACGCTCACAGGGAATGGGGAATTATACCTAAAGAAGTGTCAACCAAACCAAGGATTTTGTCTATACTTATGATGGTTACTATATAGAGCTACAATCAAAAGGAATCATATGTGGATGAAGTCAAGGGAAAAACGAACTCCATAAATTTCCAGCTAAAGAATGGTCTTAAGGTAAGCTTGAGTCCTCTATCATTGAATTTTCATGTTATATCTAAGATTTAATTACCTTAGAAGTGGGACCAATGATCACAAAGAATTAATAAAACTCATCTACAAAGATTACCAGTAATACTTGGAAGATTATAAGACTTTGGGAATTGGTTAGTAATAATTAAATTTTCATTGGTTCATCATTTGTTTTGATCATAAAAAACCTCCTACCTCCAAAGGGGAGCCCTTTAAATTTATAAAAGGTTTATTTTTCTTGAGCATAACACTATTAATTATTGATGAAATCATATGTAATGAATGATTTGGTATTTATTTTATGCTTGTTGTTATTTTAGCACCATTTGAATAAATTTGAGATGAATTATTTATGTTTGGTATTCATCTCATTAAATCCATTTTTTTTTTAGGTCCCTTTTTGTACTAGAGCCATCTCAGCAGCTCTCCTCACTTCTTTAGTACCTCGTGTTGTTTTCATGAGAACTTGCAAAACCTCATACATGGGGGAATGGTTGTTGGGACCTTTTCAACATCTTCATGTCATTCGCTTCAACTTCCTTCAATAGACTAGATCAACAGTCATAAATTCTAGCTCTTCTAGATGTTGAACCTTACTTTGTTTCATATTTAGCTTCATAAAACTTCCATTGGAGCCTGTAGTACAAATTAAAGTTTGAAAGGTATACTTGAGTTAAAGTGTGTTTAAAGGATATTTAGCTCATTAAAATTTAAGGAATCTTTATGATTAACCATTTTTTATTTCTTCACCTTTCTTAAACCACCACTAAACCCCTATTTCCACATCCATTAATACGTATTCTAGTAACACCATAAGACTGATTGCGGGACATGAATATCTATAGTGTATTCTCCTTGTACATCATAAGGCATCCAAAAACTAATCATATGAATGCTCTCAATAAGAGGATGAAGCTTTTTTTTCTTATTTGAGAAAAGAACCACAAAATAAGTAATGGTCTTGCAAGTTTCCACGTCGATATTTATTTAGCCATTATCTTCGTTATCACATGATATCATTCATCATCCCTTCCTAGTCCATATTTTGTTTGCATGAGGGAATGAAAAGTCTTAGGCATGGGGGGATGTTGGGTCCTAGATATGTTATCATATTGGCTATCCAAACCTTTCATTTACAAGCCATATTCATACCTTTATAACATATTCTATAACTATTATATATTACCAATTTTCACTAAATGAATTCATTTAACCTTGTGGTTAATTATTAATGATTTCTTGTATTTTTAATGATTAAATGAATTTTCAACGTGATTTTCCAATGACAGTTTACTAATATGTTTATGTGCCCAAAAACCTATTTCTAGTACTAGAATTTGACAATTCGGTACTTATATTAAAGGTTAACATATTGACACTTCTTGAGATGAGATGGATGGTTTGCAGCTACATGTTTATGGATGGATTTATGTTCACACCTATATCACATATGAAGCTCAAGGCGTTATTCAAATTTATATATAAACCTAAATTCCCCATATAGAAATTCGGGTATTAGTTCGATACCAATTTGTAATTTTCCATAAATATCGTACTTAGATCGGTACGAGTTCGGAATTTTCCAGAAATTCGGTACTTAGATTGGTACTAGTTCAATAGTTCCACAACAACTATGGGTATTTATGTTGAGATTTGGAGGATGGTACAAACCATGCCAAGTGGTATCATCTCCATCTCCGGTGCATGATTCGAATGATTTAATCATAACAAAAATATTTACAGGACTATCTCTTGTTTTAATCGTAGTATGGAAGAGGAACTCGGGAGAGGATGGGAACTGAGCAGCGCGGGATTGGTAAGAGCTAGGGTTTCAAGAATTTTCAGGTGTTGAACACCATGAAGGGGCGCAAAGGAGGGAGCTCCACTCCCTCCTACAGCCAAGCAGTAGCCGGTCGAGGGAAGAAACCATTGGAGACGACTAAAGGTCTTTCATGAGAAGGGAAGAGGAACATTTACGAGGCACAGTATTTGACCAATTCAAGGGAGGAAAATAGATTAAAAGAAAATGAGGAAGAGGACAAGAAAAAGGAAGCAGAAACAAAACGCAAAAGGGTCCATGTAAGCCTAAGGCTGAGGTCACACCCAAAGTAGTTTTAAATGATCTTGCACTATAGGTGCACAAGGATCACATGCAGACCTATGTCATCATTTGTAAATTCATGGGATTATGGCCCATCGAGAAGGCACTACATGCATGGATTAAATACCATTGGAAACCTAAAGGAGACATAGACCTACATCCTGGATCAAAAGGTTTCTTCACGGTAGTCTTCACAAATATAGAGGACAAAGACAGGATGTTTGAAGGAGGGCCCTATTTATATGTAGTTGTAGGCCTTTATATGTGGCCTTGGATGATGAATTTTGTACCAGAACGCGAGACTTTCACTTCGATCCCGGTCTGAGTAAGACTCTATTCCCTACCTCTAGATTACTGGCAAACTGAACCTTTAACTGCAATAGGAAATAAATTAGGGCGTTTTGTCAAAGCATCTGAGGCAACCAGAAGGGGAAAATACACTTTCTTCGCCCGACTATGTGTGGAGATGGATCTCTCTGGAGATCTACTGGATATGGTCACCCTGGAAGTTTTTGATGAAGAATGGGTGCAAACAATGGATTATGAACATATTCCTTTCAGATGTCGAAGGTGCCATGAACATGGGCACCTATTTGTAGTTTGCCCTCTTAGTAAAATAGAGACCAAAAGTAAAGCTACCACAGTGAAAGACACTGAAAGCTTTCACAAAAAGGGATATAGAGGAAAGAGGGGTAAGAGGAGGCCAACGAAAAATGAAATTGAGGGGCAACAGGCCACTTTGAATAGGTTCCAAATATTAGAAGAAGAGGAAGAGACAACAAAGGTAGATCAGGTAATGGAGGGAAGCCCAAGGGATAAAGATAAGGAAGAAAATAGTGTGAAAACATGGGATAATTATAAACAGAAGGGGACTACGTTGAATATTGAGGAACTGGAAATGGACCATGAAATGACCCCGAGTGAGATGGAAATAGAGGATCATGAACTGTAGGATATTCTTGATAGAGAACACCTAGATCTGGAAGGATTCTTGAAACACGGGACCATGAAAGGGGTGGACTCATTACCTCAAGAAGAGTTTAATAGAGTGCAGCAGTTGTTCCTATGGAGAACTCAGACTAACGAGCTGGAAGGACAAAGACACATCGAAAAGCAGGGCAATGAAGGGGTGAAAATTATGAAAACCACACCAGGACTAGCTCCCAGGAATTGAGGAAAGAAAAGGGGCAAAAAAAAACTAAATGATTTATTGATGGAATGTGGAAAACTAATGATAGATTCAGGTAAGATGAAAGATCTAACCAGCTACTCCCTTACAAATCTTTCAGAATGAAGTTAACATCTTGGAATATTAGAGGTCTAGGAAGTAAAAGGAAACAAAGGATACTCAACAATAGAATGAAACAAGAAGCTCTGGACATGACATTTATCTAGGAAACTAAATGTTCCATTCAAAAAATAAAGGAAATACATAGTAAATGGCTCAATAAATATGCGTTTCTAGAAGTAAAAGCAGACAAAAGAGCAAGAGGTATCCTTACTCTTTGGAACCCCCAAAAGATTGGCATAATAGATGCTGAGGGATCAAGGAATTACTTATCAGTGGTTATTCAGCCTGTGGGAGATAGGGAGATGTATTTAATTACAAATGTTTATGGCCCTGAAAGACCTAAAGATAAACTCGGGCTTCTAGATTCTATTGTAGAGCTAAGAGATACACACGCAGGAATACCATGGATAATGGGTGGGGACTTTAACATGATCAAATCCCTTACGAAGAAAAAAGGAGGGACCATAACTTTAAGTAAAGACTCTATAGAATATCAGAATTTTCTAGATAATATGAAGCTAGTTGATAGAGATATGAGCAATGGCCTCTTTACATGGAACAATAAGAGAGGAGGAGAGTCTCAAATAGCCTCAAATTTGGACAGACTCCTTATCTCAGAGGACCTCTTGCTCACAGGCATGGATATGACAGTGAGAATTCTCCCCTTCGATGGCTCAGACAGTTGGCCTGTCCAACTTGAGGTTCATAGCATTGGCACCCCCAAGAACATACCTTTTAGATTTGAGAATATCTGGCTCACCCACCTAGATTTTCTCAGAAACATTGCAAAATGGTGGACAAAAGGATCTGCAAATTCAGGGTATGAGAATGTTTTTACTACACAAACGACTGAAACATATCAAGCTCAAACTCAAAGATTGGAACAAGAATGAGTTTGACAATATTTTTGAAGTGAAAAAAATTTTTGAAGGTAAAATGTGGGAACTCAATCAAGCCCTCATAACAGATGGTTTTGATAAGGCAAGGAACGATCAATCCACCAAGCTTCATCAAGATTGGGAGAACTTATGTAAGCAAGAGGAGATATTTTGGAGACAAAAATCAAGAGCTCAATGGCTAAAATAAGGGGAGAGAAACAGAAGGTTATTCCACAGATCTACAATGGAGAATAGGTCACATAATAGGATCTCAATGATTAAGGACTCAGAAGGTCAAGTACTCAATACCCATGAAGACATAGAAGTTGTGTTGGTTCATCACTTTTGAGGTATTGCAGAGGAGACCATCATAGATAGAGATCATTTTATCAGGGACTTCACTAAGAACATTCCTAAGTTAGTAACAAGAGAATATAATTACAATCTCAATAGGCCAGTGAATGAAGAGGAAGTTAGTGATGTTATCAAAGAAATGTGGAATGGAAAAGCACCTAGCCCTGATGGTTTAAATGTTGATTTCTTTAAAGCTTGCTGGAGCATTGTCAAGCAAGATATTCTAAATGTTGTGGAGGACTCTAGGATAAGTAGAAACATTCTGAAGGTGCTCAATACTTCCTTCATCTCTCTGATCCCCAAACAGGACAATATTCTGACTCCAAACAGATTTAGACCCATAGCTTTGTGCAATGTGGTATACAAGATAATATCCAAAGTAATTGCCAATAGACTCAAACCCCTTCTTCCCACTCTGGTTTCTATGGAGAAAATAGGTTATGTGGAGGGCAGACAAATACTCAATAACATCATCCAAGCACATGAGGTGGTTCATTCATTGTTAAGTAATAGGAAGGTTGGAATGATTATGCAATTGGACCTTGCTAAAGCTTATGACAAGTTGAACAGGACCTACATCAGAAGGTTCCTTCTAGCCTTTGGATTTGACCACAACTAGATAAGATGGGTTATGGCCTTAGTGACTTCATCTAGTTTTTCAATTCTGGTTAATGGTTCTCCATCTAATATTTTTAAACCTTCGAGAGGCCTCAGGCAGGGAGATCCTCTCTCCCCCTTTCTCTTCATCCTATCAAGCATGCTAAAGAAGTGGGTACTATCCAAGGTCTCAGACCCTCCGAGGCTAGACAGGCTTTGAGCCATCAACAATTCGTAGATGACACCATGCTTCAGAGCATCCCCACGGTAAAAGAGGCACTAGCTTATAGACGAATCATGAGTGACTTTGCCATGGAAACAGGTACAGAGGTAAGCCTCTCCAAGTCTAAAATTTTCTTCTTTAATACTAATATTGCTATTCAACGGAATATCTCTAGAATTCTAGGATTTCAAAGAGATGTGCTACCTTCCAAATACTTGGGAGTTCCACTAACAGACAAACCTCTTGACAAGAGTATTTGGGAGCCAGTGATTAACAAGATGCAGGACAAGGCCCAGAAATGGACAATTAGATATTTAAACTTGGCAAGTTGATTGGTGCTTACAAAGGCTATCCTTCAATCTATCCCCATATTCATGCTTTCAGCCCTTCCAGCTCCAAAAGGAGTCTTGCATCAATTTAAAATCGTTCAAAGAGACTTTCTTTGGGGTAAGGGGGAGGAGAAAAAGAAATGGGCCTCGGTTGCCTATGAAACTATTTGCAGACCTAAAAACCACAGAGGTCTTGGTCTGGATGACCTGGAAGTGCTAAACAAAGTTTTAGGGGCAAAATTATGGTGGAGATGGGTTAAAGATCCAGAGGCACAGTGGGTTCGTATTTGGAAAGAAAAATATGCAAGCAATTGGCAAAATAGTGACCTCATAAGGATGTCTAGCATCATAACAGGCTCCTACATCTGGAATAAAGCGTGGGAGAATAGAAACATAGTTCAAAAAAATAGTTTCTCAGAAATCAGAGCCGGAGATCTAGCATTGTTTTGGGAGGATAAATGGCAACAAGAACCTCTACTACTAAGAGAGGACTTTGTGGATCTCAAGAATGACAGTGACACCAAAGGGATACTCATGGTAAAGGATTTTTGGGATCAAACAAGTAATGAAGGAAAATGGTGTACCTGGACAAATATGGGTTACAGGGATGATAGCCCCTTGAAAGCAAAAGCTAATGCACTTTTAACAATGTTGGACCAAAGGAAAATATTGGTTTCAGAGGATCATGACCAACTTAGATGGGGCAATAATAATGAATGCACCTTTAATCTTAAGTAGGCAAAGCGCTTAATCCTAGAGCTTGATTCTTATGAACGGATAGGGTTTGGAAGAACCTATGGAGGCACCAAGGATGGATGAAAACTAAACTTTTCATGTGGTTGGTGCATCATAAGAAAATTCTCACTTGGGAGAACATTAGGAAAAGGGGTGTGCTGGGACCATCTAGATGCTAGCTTTGTGAGTCTAAAGAGGAAATGATGGAGCACCTACTCAATACCTACATATTCACCTCCAACTTGTGGGATGCTTTTGCCTTCATTTTTAGAAAGACAAGCAGGGATAGAAGGAGCATCACCAATACCCTTAATAACTAGAGAGGAAACTTATTTGATTATGAAATAGTCAGTGAAGCTTGGGCTTTAACTCCAAGCTTCATAATATGGAATGTCTAGAAAGAAAGGAACAACAAAATATTCAAAAGCAAAAGAGGTTCCTACCAGAGTATCATGGCTTAGATCTTACAATAGATCAAGGAGACAGTGGGAACTTTAATGCAAACTTGCCCAAAAAATCCCCCTTTAGAAGCTGATATGCAGATACTTCTTCAGTTGGGCATGCAGGGGCTTATTCCTCAAGGAATGGACACGAGGGTAAAGAAAATGAATACACTGAGAAAGACTTTTGGCATCCTCCCCCTCAGGGTTTTATGAAATTCAACGTAGATGGAGCCTCAAAAGGTAATCCAGGTATTTTTGGTTATGGTGGGGTGTTAAGGGATGAAAATGAGGGCATCCATTTTATTTTTCATTGCCATTTGGGAAGAGCCAAAATAAATATGGTGGAGCTTATAGCACTAGAACAATGTTTAGAAATCCTAAGGAAAGACAATCCTCAAAACATCATAATTGAAGCTCACTCTGAGCTAATCATCAATTCGGTCAAGAGAATCTGTTGTGATTCGATGTTGGAAAAGGTCTCAAGACACTGGAGGTTGTGTCAGGTATCTCAAAGAATACAGTTCCACCTTCTGCACTTGAGAACTGTAAGTTTCACTCATGTGCAAAGAACTGCCAATAAATTGGAAGATATTCTAGCTAATAAAGGGGCTCTTTCCACCAAAAGAAATTTCAAGTTTAGATGGCAAGAGATGCCATAGGGTAGTTTCAGGGAGAACTATCTCAATCAAACGAATGAGGATAAAGCGTTATACCGAAACAAAGTTGGTCATTAGCCACAAAAACTGGGTCCAATATGAAATGGTGTTTTAGGTATGATTTTTCAATGGGGATACAGGTCTCTACCATCTTTCTTAGCCCAGAAAAGCGCGATCACAGAGGTCTCAGTTGGAATTTGTTTGGCAGACAGCGATTCTCGGATGATCGGATAGTGACTATCAAGGGTGGTAAGAATATTTCCTTCTTCCTTGGAATCAAGCGATTGAGGAGTGGGGGTGAAGTGAAGGACCAGTGCCTCGGCTTTCTTAGCCAACATGAAACCCTCCACATTACTACCTATAGTGTCAATACCAACCGTGGGGTGGTTTATGGTTTATCGTGCACCCTGAAGGTTGGGGGTGGTTTCTCGGAGATGAACACAATTCCACTCACCACTCTACACGTGGCCAAGGTAGGTGTGAGAATACCACCCTCATCAGGTGGCTATTCTTGGAGCTTCTTATTCATGCGATATGAGCCTCCATCGTTGGATCTGGCGAGGATAACAAATGGCCATGATACAGCGTGCGCATTGGTGGGTCCGGGTCTTGAAGGGTGTCTAGGCGGGCCACTCACACTTTTATTTTTTCTCTCCACGGAACTAAGATTCTGTTTAGCTGGGGAGCATTTCTTTTTCAAATCCGGGATACCTTTCCCTGATTGTATGGGTCCTTGGGTACTTCGAACTTTGGGTTAGGAAGCAAAACCCTAGGCTAAATGGTTTAGCCTTTGCTTGTTTTTATTATATTCAAATTTCTCCTTTTGGTTATTTGGAATAAAAGGCACGACTCTAGCATTAGCAAAAAAAAAAAAAATCGTAGTATGGAAGAGAGAGTCTCATGGAAGTCGATGTGATCCTTTTGATCATCTCTTCCTCTACGATTGTATTATAAATAGATTTGCTTAGTAGATGTGGAGGAGAGGATGTGGAGAGGAATTTTGGGATCACTTTTTTGAGTTGGTTTTTGAAATAAGTTTGAAATTTCATTTGTAAAGAGAAGCTAAAGTTTTTTTTGTAATGAAGATTAAACTATTGAGAATATGAGCATATTTACATTTTGAATTAATCTCTTCAAGTGCATTGTTCAAGTCAGGAAGGGCCCCTCGATCCACGTAGTGTCCTATCATTTCACTCTTAGCATAGACATTCATTTCATTTTATGAATGGTGTGTTGTTGGCTTGTTAATTTCATTTTGATTTAAGGAGACTTGTCCCCAAATTTGAATGTTTTGTCCTCCCAATCATTTCTTGTTTGTTGAATTGTGTAGTGAACAATTTATTTAAAACCATTGTACAAGAGACAATTTATGCATTTCCTCCACACTAGAATCTCCTCAATGTAATGTTGTGTATATCCACATAGGCTTTATTAACGTGCAATTTTTTTTATAGTTTTGTGTGATACCATGGTACATGTATTATGTAATATGTGTACCATCAACATTGTGACATATTCATTAGTATTTGATTTTTAATGTGTGATTTTATAGATTTAAATTATTACATTTGTTATATGTAAGTGTCATATCCTCACATTATATATGGTCACATTGATGTATATATATAGGTATTAGTTTGTTATTTTGTTTTTTTATTTTTCAATATATTAAGTAATTATATTATTATATGGTTTCATTTCATTGTTAATCTATATTGTTGTAAATATAATTTTTTTGTCATTAGGTAGCATTAACAGGGGTATGTAACATGTTTCTAAAATTATTTCATGAGACAAAACTAATTCCATTTAAAAATTGATTTCACCTTTTTGCTATGGGGTGTATCTTTTATGGAGGATAAATATTCGAAGTGTGTTTTCTTTGCAATCTTTTCATCACATTATTTTAATTTGTTTTCTTGAAGCATATGTGTGGATCCATTATAAGGAAAATCATTGAAGGTTAAAGATACTAATAAGCTATTTTTTCAAAGTTGCATGAACACCTTTATGACTGAAAGATTGTAACTTAAAGCCTTTATAGCATTAGTTGTTCCACAACCTAGTGTTGATTCCCTTAGTGTTAAATATTTTTTATATTATCACTACAAGAATTCATTGAATGACACTGAAACCTTAGTAAGCTCTTCACGATAGATCACACAGACATCCAAGCATGAAAGATTGTGATCCAAAACCCTTATAGAATTAAGCTATTTTATCTCCCAGTGACGGGCCTTGTGGTGATTTGTCATTTGATTTTATCTATTCACAAGTGTGCTTCGCTGAAATTATTGGTTAGCATAGGCTAGAATATGCTCCAATCCTAGATTTCCGGTTCTTGCATCTATAAGTCTTATGATCTTGGATTGATAATTAAATGTTGGAATTAGAATACATATAATTCCACCTACAGAATAACTCCTAGAATTCTAGAGGCTTGGCCTATAAATCCAAACTAAAATTGGTTAAGGATCTTCTTAGATTTGAAAATCCCCAGGTAATTTTCCTCTAGGAGACAAAATTGAAGGACTCAAATAAACTTCGTGAAATTCCTCTTATATGTTTCTCTAGCTTAGGATTATCAATCAATTCTAGAGTTTCCTTGGGTGGTCTCTACAACCTATGGAACTACAATCCTTCCATATTTCCTATAAATTTTCAACCCTCTATTTGACTTTTGTATATCTCATCCACCTCCCTTTTGTATTTCTAATTAGTGTAATCAATGTATATATTCTGAACAAATACAATGAGAAAATATATTGTTGGAATTTTGTAATTGACCTTTAAATAATTGACCCAAACTCTTATATTTGTTATAGTTGGAGACTTCAACACAATCCTTAGGCACAAGGAATAAATGGTTGGGTATGTTAATCGGAGGTACTTTCAAATAACACATAGAGGGCATCGTATCCTCCTTAGACCTTCTAAATACTAAACCATCAATTGGAAATGTACTTGGTTAATTCTATAATGAAGTATTTGTTTCATAGTTGCTCAATTTAAGAGATTTCTTGGCTCTCATTCCTTTTTATAGTAACAATTCTCTATTTTTTCCCAAATTCTCCCTTGATTTAGGAAGTAATCATAATGTCATTTCCATTTGTATTGTAGTATATCTTGATCTAGACCCAATCCCATTTTCTTTCTCCCCCCTATGGTTGCATTCCCCTTCCTTCTTTTATTTGGTTTTTCGTGCTTCAATCGATTGGATCTAATGCACCCATATCTTCATCTAGGAATAGAAGCTCAAGGAAGTAAAATTTGATCTCAAAACATGGGAAATGAATAACTTCAATTCTCCATACAAAATTGGTGTTTGGAAAAAAGAAATGGAAGACATTTAGTGATCCATTGAGAAATTTAGTCACACTCATAAGGCATTCATAAAATAAAAATAATTATTTACCAGATACCATAAATGTCTTCATGGTCAATAGGAACAAGAGATTTAATTCTCAAAGCTTTTTGTTCCAGGATGGAGATAAAAATACAAAAAAATCCATGTTAAGAAAACCAAATATTCTCAACAGAAAAATATTGTGAAAGAAATCAAACTTGAAGATGGAAAGATCCTCCCCTTTTTAGTCAAATCAAACAAGGAATTTTTTTCCACTACGAAGACTTGTACATTGAGGTAGCAACACCATTTCAAGAGGAAATTGATCTTATCACAAAACATATTCCTCAAATAATATATGAAAAATATAATGGGAAAATACACAAAAAAAAATTATTAAAGTAAGAAGTCTTTGAAGTTATCAAACATATAAACTCCAATAAGGCCCCAATCCCTCATGGTTTCAAAATTCGCATTTATCAAAAATGTTAGTGTATAATTAAGTCCAATATAATAAAAATGTTTAAATATGTCCTCCACCCAAATTTCATAACTAAGAACACAATCCCACATTGTTGGACCTTATCCCAAAAGAGACAAACCCTTAATCCTTCTCAACATTTTGACCCATCTCTCTTTGTAACATTTCCTATAAAATCTTATCAATATTAGCAAACAAAGTAAAATATATCCTTCAAAAAATCATTTTTCCTAATAAAGGAGGCTTTGTAGATAAATGCCAAATAACAGAAAATAGCATCTGTGTCCACATACCCATGCATTGCAACAAAATGAAAGGAGAAAGGGCATGATAGTCAAAACTGATATAACCAATGTATTTTTCAAGGTGCACCATAGTTTTATAAAATCCATGAGGAAATTTGAGTTTGGTGAGAAATTTATCAACTACATTAATACTTACATCACCAACCCTTGGACTGCCCCACTTATCAATTGCAAGTTGTCCTCATTCTTCAAAGTGTCTCAAGGAATCCCTTTTCTCCCCTTCTCTACATCATTATTTTAGATTATAGAAATGGAAAGAAGAGAAGGAAACATTCAAGGCATCAAGGTTGTAAGAGGTCTACAGAAAATAAACCACTCACAATTTTCATATGAAATCCTCCTCCTTGGAAGATCTTAAACAAGAATTGCCTCAATATTTAAAAATTTTCTTAACCTCTTCAACAATGTTTTAGGGGTTCTTCTTAATTGTGCTAAGCATAAAATTTATTCTTTTACATTCAACTTCAAGAGACACTGTAGTAAGAATCCTTTAGTTCCCCTTTTAGGAAACTTTTCACACCATTAAATATATTTTCATCCCCCTCTACCTCAATTCCCAATCCTCATCCTTATGGTAACCCATAATCCAAAAAAATAAATAAAATTTTGCACTTTATGGAGCCCAGTGGATAAATATAATTAGTTTTAATGTCCTCTTCAAATCTATTTTCTTTACATATCCTATATACCAATTCTCTTCCCTTCTAGCCCTAGTTGCAATCAAGTACATTATTGCCAAGGAATTCAGTTTTTACGAGGAAGAGGAAACATCCAAGCAAAATTCCTTCCATCTAGTAAATTGTATTACTCTCAAGGCTCCAAAAGTTCATGGAAAGATAATAATGAAAAACCCTTCCATTGTTAATCAATCCTTAAGGTCCACGATTTTATGGAGTCTAATCATTGAAAGAGAATAATGGTGGAAAAAATAAGTCCACAAAATTTTTTGCATAGGAAATTATGTTTGTAATTTAGATCATGCCCCTTCATCCTCCAATAATTCTCAAATTTAAAGAGTCCTTTCAGCCTCTTCCCTCATTCATAACCAACTCTATTGGATCCCTTGTAGTGGAATGGATATCAATATTTGGAGGGACACATTATGGGTATGTCATCCTTACCCTCTTTCCCATTTCTTCTTCCCCTCAAATCTTAGCTTCATGGTGAAGGGCTTCTCACTTTGACATCACATGTTGGTCCCTCCCTTATGTCCTATGGTATGGTTGGGATTTAGGTGAGGTGCCAATGCACCTCTGATATCTTCTTCCATCCTCTTAGCATGGTTGTTCCCCCAATCTTATTACAAAGAAAGATTTGTGCGGATAAGTTATCCATAAAATGTTGTGTATATTTCACTGGATATGTTGGATCAATAAGGATTGTAAGTCTATGCAATCAATAAAGGCTAAAAAGTATTTATCTTTCAATCAACAAACCCCCCCCCCCCCCCCCCCCACCCAAACAAAGCTCTAGAGAAAAATCTAACACATTGATGGTCTCCCAATAATTAGGAGTTTATGTTGTCCATTAGATCATAGAAAAATGATCAAAGAATTTAAGTAAAAGGGGTCTTCAAGGTCCATTTAGATGCATTATATGCATTCTCTCAATAGAATCTTTGCTCCATCTATTTTTGGAATGTTCCATACAAGTATGGAAAAAATTGTGTAAGGTGCTTTCCTTGGATTATACTTGCCATAATCCTTGAAAATTGAAGAAAAATATAGTCTATCATTTCACAATAAGGCCGTATTCATAAGAGTTTGGGAAGGTCTCCCAAAATTTCTCTATAATAAAATTTAGATGGCCCAAAATCATGCTATATTTTAAGATGAAAACTACATCTTAGGAATGTGGGAAATTAATATCTTTCTCTCTTGTCCAAGCACCTCAACTCCCATCGTTATCCCATGGAATCAGTGAAACAATACTATTTGAACCCTTAATATTTTGGTATTGAAAAGTTCTATCACTTTAGTCAGATCATCCTAATGGCTTAATGTCCCCCCTCTATATTTCTAAACATGATAAGAAAACATGAATTCTCACATTTTATTCTTTGACAAGGATTCTAAGCATAACTTTAGGATGGAAGATGTAGGAGGTGTACTTTTTGACACAATAAGATTCCTTGCATTATTATTTTTCTTGGAATGTCAGGGAAATCTTCAATAATTTAGCAAACCTCATGCCATATACGAAGGACTTTTCCATGCTTCCACTTAGCCCATTGCAAACCTCATAACTATCAGAGACTCCAAGAACACCATTCATTATATTAAACTCAATTACACCCCCTCATAGGCTCATATCAACTCAATCACTCTTCATTCTAGATCTATTATCAAATTTGGCTAGGTACATCTCTTCCACTCACCAAAGACTAGTAACCACACAGATGACACTCAAGCAGATTCATCCCTTTAATTAGTGCAAGAGACCTTGAACATAAATATGGATCTATTCGTATGTATGATTCCCTAGTTCCCTCCAACTATTGATGGTAAAGTGGAAATGGTTCCTACAAAGTTGTCTCTAGTCAACACCCTATGCAGCTTCATAATTCAAAATCAATCAATCCTTCTCTTTTCAATCATACACTCCTTAGTCATGGAATCCTTCATTTGAATTTAATCCTGTTGGAGAATGTAATTAAGCTCGGTATTCATAATTTGTAACATTGTATTTTATGTAAAAGGAAAAAGAAAAGAAAATGAGAAATTATTATTATTATTATTTTTCTAGACAAGCATGATCTTCATTTTTCTAGGTTTTTGAGTCAAACAATCAAAGTCCTATTTTGACCTATTGTAAACAAAAAGGGAAAATAAATTTTAAATATGTGATTTTGGGTTAGAAACCCATCTAGGAGCCAAGTTGGCCTTGCCACAATGGACATGTCAATTCACACCCCTTTCAAGTGTATAAATAGAGGAAAGATGGAGCTCATTTGGACACACACACTTGATGATTTGTGGTCTAAAATATCAGAAAGAGGGAAGAGAGAAGTGGAGGGACAAAGTCTAAAAGAGAGGATTTCTTCTTGAGTGAGAATTTGTAGAAGTTATGCTTTGTTACATATTTTGTTGTCGGTGTCTTGCTAATGGATCTGCTGGAAAGAAGAAATGCTTGACTTGGCAGATAGAGGTAGAATTTTTCTATGGTTATGGGATATCCCATTTGGTTTGATTCTATAAGAAGATAATTTTTTTTTGAGTTTTCCCCTTGGAGAGGTTTTTCCCTTGCTTGGAGCCTATATATTATGTTCTTTTTTTTATGTGATCTTCATGTTCATGTGATGGTAATTGTTTGATGAAAGAATCAAAACAAAGATTAATTAAGAAGGAAACTAAATTCACAAGAAATTACTATGGAAAGGAGAATCTAAATTAAATTGCAAGCCTCCTAATTTTCCAGCATGGTTTCAGAGCTTAGGCTTATGGAGATGAGGCTAAAAAATCACTTCTGCTATCAATGATTCACATTCTTACAAATTTGTTGATCGTCTGAGATGATTTTGGAAGAGAATTAAGATAAATTTATGTAAATATCCTATGAAAGAAAACTTATGTTCTATAATTTGAAGATATTCTTGATGGTTCTATGTGGCTCAGCCTCTATAATAGTGTGATAATGAAAATCAATATAATCTAACATTAGATGACATCTCCTATAGCTCGCTTATGGTTTTGGCTCATATATGTACAATGGCACATAATTATGAGATACCATTACACATCATTTCTATTCTACGGTTTGATCTCTATAGCAATTATTGAAGTCTTGACGTATAGTGGTTAGCAACTTTGGTTCGCAACATATAATGGTATCGATAGTTTGCATCAGTTTCATCCTCGCGTGATCCATATTTATGAAGGGATGTAATAAAATACACATATACACAGAAGCACAAAGATACAATGAATACATAATCTCAATTTATTAATAAAAAAGTACTGAAAATTGTTTACATGCATAATGGAAATAAACTAGCTCAGTCATTAGTAGCTTATCTTTGAGAATAGATATGGTGGATACATGCCTTTTGAACTGAGTTACAATGAGGCTCGAAATGTTATTTTTTATTGAGAAATAATGGAAAACCCTAAACATCCAAAAACCTAACCCTGGGAGATGAAGCGCCAAAAGTCTGTGGGCCCTATTGGGTTAAATTGGTACATCAACTTCCCAAGGTTATAACTTTGGCATAAGATCTTCATTTGACATGTATGATACCTCGTTATAAATATCTATCTGAGGACTACAACTTTCAACTGAAAACCCCTAAAATAGGCTAGGGGTTTTCTTATTTTCCAAAAAAGCGTCGTTTAGGACCTCAAAACAACTCCATAAGTTCAAGACCTAAAAAACTACCAAAAACAGTAAACTATGCTACAATTAAGGAAACTGAAAGAAATAATGGTGGGTGTCCAAGTGGAATATGAGGGTGGCCACCAATATCCACTTGGATCAGTCCTCCCCCGTTAGGAAACAATGGTCACCATTGTGTTGAGTGCCTCTATGAGATAAGGAAAATTTTGATGAACTTGGTCCCTAGTGAGCCACTTGCCTTGGTCCAGGAGTTGGTTAGCTTTGACAACCCAATACAGTTGGATATTATGCTAGTGAGTGTTCTCGATTTGTGTGTCCATGCTCTGATTAGTTGTGGGATGTTCCATGTAGTATGGGTTTACCTCTATTGGTT
>APFE031109058.1:658-11959 GCA_000404065.3 Pinus taeda
ATAGGGGCACAACAATATTAATAAGGGTTACAACTACAATAGTAATGGGGTAATCACTAGTATTATAGGGACCCAAAAAAGTCTTTCTAGGATGCCATCAAGTAAAAACATTACACTGTTGGGAACTATGAAGTTAAGTACATAAAATGGACCACATTACAACAAGGAAGGCACCGATACATGCCAGAGTTCACAAATATTTTTCAATGAATGAAGTTGGATATCAAGGATTTTGAGTGGCATCTAGTACCCAAGTATCACTTTGTTAAGATTGAGCTGAAATTTAAATAGAAGAAGTGAGACCTTAGATCTGTCAATCCAAAGCAAAGAAAAGGTGCCCCCAAATTGCAAAAGAAAGGAAAAATCCAAGGTGGGGTGACTGAGGAGAACCCATCAAAGCCACCAATAAAGAATATCACCATGAAGATGAAGAAGGAGAGAGGGAAGTGCTGTTCTGACTTTGAGTTAGATGCATGTTCTGACTTTGAGTTAGACCTTGACAAGGGGAATTATAAAGGGAATTAGACTATTTATGCACAACACAACACCATTGTTTCCACCACCAAGGTCTAGATTATCAAACTTGAAGATCCAGAGGAAGAGGGGCATCTCTTCCACACAAAAATGTTGGTGAAGGGATCTCTACAATAGTTCATTATCGAAAACGAGAGCTAAAATAACTTCATCTCAGTAGAGATCATTAGGTTGTTCGGCCTACCAACCATACCACACCTATAGCCATACACCATCAGGTGGCTCCACCAAGGATGACATATTTGCATCAACCAATAGTGTAATCTTATCTAAAACATCAAACCCTTCACGAATGAGGTATTATGTGACATTTCTCCTCTTGAAGTTTTTGATGTATTATTAGGCCAACCATTCTTGTGGAAGTGTTATGTTGTGTATGATTCCATGCCTCACACTATTATTATTACTTTGGGAAATAATTTATACAAGATACCAGAAGTAGCCCCACCTAGCACCATCTCTTTGATCTCTACTAAGAAATACATTAAGAAATCTCCCAAACCGGGAAATGAATTTTCTTTCAGATTCACTCTCAAATTAAGGGGAATATCGTGGCCACATCCATGACCCTCTAGAAGGGTTCCTCCATCAACAGAAGTAGGTGGATAAGGTCGTGAAGAATATATGGACATCTTCTCCTCACCAGTAGGGGTACCATTGCACTGTCAGGTCAAGAATTTGATTGATCTGACTCCCATAGTTCCTCTACCCAATGGGCTAATATACAACCACTCCATTCTAGAAAATAAAGAGATCAAGCAGTAGATACAGGAGTTACTACAAAAACAACACATCCAACCAAGTTCCTCGCCCCGTGGCAGCCCGATTGTACTAGTACAGAGGCAGGACGGGACCTAGAGACTTTACATTGATTATTGGGCACTAAAAACATTGATTGTGAGGAACAGGTATCCAATCCCATGGATTGATGACATTCTTCACAAACTAAAAGGGGGAAAGTATTTCAACAAGATCAATTTGAAGTCTAGCTATCACCAGGTCCTGATAGAGCCCACAGATGTATGGAATACCACCTTCAAATCCAAGGAATTCCTTTCTGAATGGTTGTTCATGCCTTTCAAGTTGAAAAATACCCCTATAATTTTTATGAAGCTGATGGATGACATTTTCCACCAACTCACCGACTTGTTCGTGGTTGTCTATATAGATGACATCCTCATCTTCAACAAGATTTGTGGAGAGAACTTGCAACACATTTTACAAGTCCTTCAAACCCTGTGAAAGCACAAACTATGTGCCAACTTGGAGAAATGCACCTTTGACGTGAGCCAGGTCCAATATCTAGGTTACAACATAGATGAGAAATGTGTGCATGTGCATATGTATAAGATCTAATTCATTCAGGATTAGGAATCCCTGACCACTCTAACAAATATTCACAACTTTTTTTGGCCCTTGCCAATTTTTATCAGACGTTCGAGTTGCAATTCTTCCATATCGCCAAGCCTTTGGGTCAAGTTACCAAGGGCGTAGAAAAAGAAGAGGTCTCCTTTTCTAAGTATTAGTAGAAGGAATTCGTTGAGATGAAGTGCCACCTATACTCTACACTTGTACTCAGACTACAATACCCGCAACAACCATTTGAAATTGAGAGAAATTCCTTTGACTATGTTATTGGCATAGTCCTCACCCAGCAGGGCATTCAGCGGCCTATCATCGTGACATATGTTTTGATACAATTCAGAAGTACCCCATATATTTTAAAGAGATGTATTATAGCATGCAAGCTTGCTTAGAATTGAAACATTACATTCTAGGGAAGGATATGGTCATCCACACAAATCACTGGCCTTTTCAGTTTATACAAACATAAGGGGAGTTAAAGAATGATCGCCATGAGAAGTGGTGTACATATATTCATCAATTCCACTTGAATATTTAATACAATAAGGGTAGTACCAATCATGTTGCATATTTCCTCAGTCATCCCCCAATGGAAACACTAACTACTGTTCTCACCTCTTGTGGCCACGAGACCTCTAGATGGCCGCAGTTGTACAAGAATGTTCTAGAGTTCACCACCACATACTAGATGCTAGTGGATGGAAATCAAGTTCTAGATTTCCACCTCGAGGACACATTATTATGCTACCTAGGCCACCTTTGTGTTCATTCAAGTGAGCACACCATAATGATTTGAGAGGTACACTACAGTGGGGTCGCAGGACACTTTTGTGTGGAGAAAACTGTGGCCATAGTAAAAAAGCATTTTTATTAGCCAAGACTTCGATAGGACATTGTAAAATATATTAGATCATTCACTACTTGTGCCATCACCAATCCAACCATGAAAAAAGAAAGGCATGTACACTCCTCTTCCTACTCCTAGCCAACCCTAGGAATCCATCTTCATGGATTATCTATTTGGCCTCCCTTATACAAAGCATGGGAATGATTGTCTGTTTTTGGTTGTGGATAGATTTTCTAAGATGGCTATATTGGAAGCTTGCAAGAAGAGTATCATAATAGAAGAAAATGTCAAACTATTCTTTTAACAATTGTGCGTACATTTTTGGATCTCGCGGAACATTAAATCAGATTGAGATAGAAGGTTCCTAAGTGTATTTTGGTCGAGCCTCTAGACATTATTAGATACCAAGCTCATCAAGACAACTACATTCCATCCCCAAACTAATGGTCAGACAGAGGTCATCAATAGGATAATAGTGCACATACTGTGCATGTACAACTCCAAGCATCCACAAACCTTGGATGAGAGCCTTCCTTCTATGCATCACAGTTATAACTGATCTCTCCATATCTTGATTGGTCGCAGTACCTTTAAAGTGGGTCTGAGTTTTCAACCATCATGTTTGATTGATGTTACCATGCCTTATGCGACTACAAAAACATAATCTGCACATCTACAGTCTGAGGATGATAAAGAAACCATGTTTATTGAACACATCCAGCACATCCACTAGCAGGTGCACGACATCTTGGATAAATCCAATTAAAAGTACAAGAAATGGCATGATCACCATCACGTGCCACATAAGTTTCAGGTGGGCAACAAATTTTGTTTGAATTTGTAAAAAAACATCTTATTAGAGCCCATTAAAATTTCTAGCCACTCCAATACAGGCCTTACAGCGTCACCAAGACTGTGGGAGACAATGTTTTCAATCTCAACATTCCTCCATTCCTCGGTCAGCACCCAATTTCAATGTGGACCACCTTCGACCATACTTTCCACCATCGTTGGAAACATTAGACATTATAGAATATCTAATAGCAACAATGCTCAACCTAGATTGCATGGAACACTTCACAACTGATTGGATCATGGACCAACTGATTGGACCAACAAAATATCCAACTGTATCGAGTTGTCAAAGTTGGCCAGCTCCCACACTAGGGAAAGTGGCTCATAAAGGACCAAGTTAAGCACAAGTTTCCCCATCTAATGGAGGCACTCAATGCAATGGTACCATTTCTTCCTAAGGGAGAGGACTCATCTAGGTGGATATTGGTGGCCATGCACCTATTCCACTTGGACCCCCAACATTCTTTCACTTTCCTTAATTATAGCATAATTTACTATTTTTGGCAATTTTTCTGGTCTTGAACTTCCGAAGTCATTTTGAGACCCTAAACTATGATTTTTTGGAAAACATAAAATTTTGTAGTATGCAGTAAGGTTTGCAGTTGAAAGTTTTATTCATTAGATATATTTTTCTAACAAAGTATCGTGCGGATCAAATGATGATAGTATGTCAATGTTACTACCCCGCAAAGTTGATGTACCAATATACCCCAATGAAACCCAATCACTTTTTGTACTTAATCTCCTAGCGTTCTGTTGATGGTGTTGGACCTGACAATATTCAAAGGGATCTCCTTGATAATAAGTCCCAACTAGACCTCAGACTGTTTAGAGTAGGAGTCCCAACAGTGGGTGGTAATGTAGGGCCTTGGCTGCAGTAGCAGGTGGAGATAATTATGATGACATTGGTCAAAAGCAAGTATGTGACCTTATAGCGAGCCAAGTTAGATGCATGTGGATTCTAACACATAGAGGGGAAAAGGAGGTGTGCCCCTTAGAACCCAGTAATAGTATGCAGCCTGAAAGGAACACATGAGCAGAATGACATCATAAGCTGAAATGTGGAATAGCCCACAAACCAAAGTGGCAGGTTAATCCAAAAACACACATTCAACAAGATTCATACAATTGCATACAAGGTAGTTTATAAGAAGATGCGTAAGTTAAACAACATACATTTCTAAAGCAACCAAAATAGTCTAGCTACAATAACAACAAATGCATGAAAGTGTGTTGACTCTATTATTATTATTATAAGTGAAAGTTCTATCCATACATACACCATTGACAGCCCCTAGCCCTAGTAGTGGAACATTACAGTCAAGAACAGTTGCTCCTCCAAAGAAGTACACTTGCTCTATGTTGTTTAGAAGCCAAGGATCGCCACAATACTCCCAAGCCTTCCTTAAGCCTAAGCTTAGCCAAACTCTTGGCTCCCAAAACCCCGTCGTATGAGTTATTAGATTTTATTTAAAAAAAAAGTGGGTGACCCTTGACATTCCCCTTTGTGATTCTTTGACTACCATGTTTATGCTTCAACTTCCTTTACAAATAACTCATTAAATTACACATTGACTGTTCACATTCCACTAATGACACTTACAATTTCACTTACAACATATTTACAAATAATATACATTTTCCACATGTGCCCATGTCAGACAAAATAGGCTAGAGACAACCTAATAAGAAAAAACACTATGACTCATAATTTTGAGGAAATACCAACTCAACAACCTCCACTTGATGACTCTCAATGTTGTACTGATACCAAGCTTGGTACTATGATATGGGATCCCCATACTTCTTGATAGTGTCTTTCTAATATTAGACTCTTGCTTTTGTAGCTTCTGGGTATATGGTCTTGGAAACCTTGTCCAACTCATCTTGAAGCATGCGCAACATGGCCTTGACTACGACAAGACCACCAATGTACTTCTGCATGTTTTCTGCACTCAGCTCCAAGTCATCATTGGTGACCTCTTTCCTTATCTACTCCATGTACCTATCGATCTCTAGCCAAACTTGGTTCTTCTCCTTAGCTTCAGTGAGGGAACTGATTGACAGGATCCTGTGCATTCTCACCATGATATCCAGACTCGTATACAACTATGCATATGAAGCCTATATGCTACTGATGAACGGGGTGAGATGCTCGTAGTTTTGGATCAACATTTGAATCCTTACTTTGTCTAGCTCTCCCTATGTTTTCATCATATTAGGCAAGTGAAGCGGGGCTCCCTTGTACCTCATTGTCCATTCTTGCGCATGAGTGATAGTAGCGTGTATGTCCTTGAGAGTTTGGACAATATTTTTGCTTTGCCACTAGAAACTATATAGATGGACAATCACCTTATGCAGAGTGAAAAATACATCATAGAATTTTCACATGGTGGCCTCAAGAGTTGACACTTCAGCAGGTATCTCTTTCATCATCTCTACCATTGCAGAGCTTGCGTATTGTTCTACCTTTTGCCTGGGCATTCGGAATTTCTTTGCCATATTGTCATTTTCTACTAACAAGAACTTGACATTTGAGCTCATTGCTCTTACATAATCCATAGTAGTATTGTATATGGTGATTGGATGCTTTCTGACATCTAACACTATCACCCTTTCATTCATAAATGCAAGTGATGTGTGATCATCTGAGAAATTCTTTCTGCACGCCTATACAATCTTCTCTTGCAACTCATCAAATGATAGATTGTACACATCCATCGCTGGATCATCACCAAGGAGAACAACCTCTCCTTTCTCTCTCGGAACTGGTTCTGATACAAAAGGTGGTGGAGAATAAGGGGTGACCTTGGGTGCTCTCAGCATGAGGAGAATATCTTGGTCTTATGGCTTCTGTCCCAACTACGTGTCTGCCCCTTCAACAATTTGCTCAATCTATTGAGAAAGCTCACAATCCTGCATCTGCTCACCCTCTTCCTCATCTACTAGCCGTTCTAACTCCTCAAGTTGTATGGGAGTGGTTTTCTCTGTCATCGTGCCTTTCCCTTCTTTTTTTTCCAGTTCCTACTTCTCTTCCTTCTCTCTCCTTTTTAACTCTTGTTCTCCCTTCAACTTCTTCTTCATTTCTGCTTCCTCGAAACTTTGCTTTTATCTCTTCCTTTGCTCTTCTCTGTTTATGTGTTATTGTCTCCTTGCCTCCACTACCGAATTTATTTCTCAATGAGAGGATCTTCTTTGAACTTGTAGCTTTTCTTAGCCTCTGGGTTCTTGACAATATTCCTCTTACCTTTTTCCTGCGCTAGTTTGTTGCTTATTGTTGTTGTTACTTCTTGTGGTATTACTAACTACAGATTAGTGTTCCATGTTGTGGCTATACTGAATGGTTCATTGAGCTTGGAGTAGTTGTAACAATAACTCCAAGGGTCCTCCTCTACTCAATGACATGTCTTGTGGATTCATGGATAGTACACATTCACACAATGGTCCTTACATAGAACCATTTGTTGGCTTATGGGGGCTTGACCTAGGTTTAGCATTGGTTAGCCAAACAAATCCCTACACTACTGGCCCTTTTGGCATCATCCCATGGAGTGTGGACTGAAGTCTCACCCGAAGCAGTATGGGGGGATGCTAGAACCAAGTTTCCGCACCCTTGAGATGGATGTGATGTTAGTTTATCCGAGCTATACCTGCCTACATGTAGGTTTCCTAACCCTCTATTCATCCTTCAACACCTTCACCAAACAGTACAATCGACTTTTGCACAACCCTAACCTCGGGTTACTATGATTTCACGCTGCTAGGGCAGCAAACTGTGATATTTCCCCAACTACACTAAGTGCCTTACTTTTCTTATTTACAAACCTTAGTTAGCTTCATGTATATGGATGCTCTTACTTTCATTTACTTAACAAATACATTTGCATACATTCGTGCATCATATAAGCATTATAAGTGAAATTTATACCGAATATAACAGATGCATAAATAGGAAATAAAGACGCGAAAATTGTAGAATACTTCTCTTTATTGATAATTTCAAACAATTACAGACTCAATCCACCCAGCGCACTCAGCTGCAGGGGTTCGTGCACTCAGCTCCAGACTTTTAGGCCTCTGCGCACTCAGCTACAGAGCCTCTACCTATGCTACGACCGAGAACTTAGAATTCTACTTCAGAGCTATCTCTCATACATGTTCGATCATTGATTCCATTCTAATTTCCTTTAACTATTTAGAGATTAGCTATATTTATACAATCCAAGGTCCACGGACCATGGGTATATCTTATACATCTGACATTACATTTTCAAAATAAGGGTGGATAACCTTATGACTCTTTAACAACTATGTGCTCTACAACAACAAAATGCAGTGTCTTTACACTTGGATTACAAAATTGGACCAAAATATGGGCTTTAAGCCCCAAAACTTCCCTTAGGAGATCATGCGCCCAACAGGGCCCCAACACTAACATTGTGACTTGCCCTAAAGTCACTCTGTATGTGTGGAGATCTTAACATGAAGACCTCCCAGCTCTGTTGGATCACCACAACTTCAGTAGCACACTGAGCAGCTGCCTGTTGGGCTTCTTCCACACACTGTTTGGTAACTGCTACTGAACTACTACTCTGAATATTCTACTGAGCTATCTATAGTTTCATGAGCCTTCCTTCAATAGAGGATGTGATTGCGTAAGCCTCGTCTATCCATGGTTGTAGGTGTGCTTTTAGGACCACTTCTTTGAACCAAACGACATCCACTTGTTCCTTGAGCGCCTTAGCCTCCTACATCCATGTAAGCCTCTATGTAAGGGAAACCATTTGCGTAGTTGCTTTTACCTCATCATACCTCCATTGTAGCTTGCACACCTCTATCTCTAGGAACTCTACATTCGGGTCCTCCTATAGGGTGGTTAGGACCTTAAATGATTATTTGAAAAGCTGCATGCAGTCTGCCATTGCACTTTCAACCACCGCCATTGCAGTTGTGACAGTGGTGGTACCTTAAATGCCTTAAATTCTTGCCACCCACTCCATTTTTCCTCAAACCGATAATCAAATCATGAATAGTGAATTTAATGGTCACTTTCTAGCATACCTACACGCTAGCACAACTGTCTTCACGTTGTCGCGGACCCTGTGACACTTTGTTGCTTCACATAGTCTTGAAATCACGCAGCTCTCCAATCCGGGAAGTTTAGTTTATAGTCCCACACCTCCTTTCAACTACTTGGAGTGCTAAGACTGTGCTTCTATCGGATAGTCAGATGGTCGAGCCACCTGTATATGGCTTCAAATGACTACCATTCATTTTTCTTGGGAAGGAATCTCCATTCAACTTAACCAATTAGACCATGCCATCGTCGATAATCTCAATAACATACGGCCCCAGCCAATGCATTCTGATTTTCCCTGGAAATTTATCAAACTTACTGTCATACAACAACACCAAGTCATTCACCTTAAAGATGCACAGCTTAATATGTCGATCGTGCCACACCTTTTGATGTTGGTTTTGGACCTGCTGGTGAAATCCAACCAAAAATCTCTCTTCTTCCAGCTCATCCAATTGTGCGAGCCTCTCTCCTAGGTCACTGCGATCTATCATACCTATGAGCACTATTATGCATAAACTAGGCATGATGTATTCCATAGGCATCATAGCTTCAACCCTGTATACCAGCCTAAAGGGTGTTTGTCCCATTAACCTCTTGCACGTTTTCCAATAAGCCCACAATACTGTAGGTATGCATAGGTCCCAATCACTTCATTGAGCATTGCAAACCTTGGGAAGTTCAGTTTTGAGCACTTTGTTGAATGCCTCCATTGTCCCATTAGCCGATGGGATATAAGGTGTGCTCTTCTTGTGATACACCTAAAATTCCTTCGTTAGTGCACTAATTGTCTCATATAGGAAGTGCATACCATGATCACTCATCAAGATCTTTGGACAAGAAAATCGTGTCAGTACATGCTCAAATAGAAACTTTGCGACAACTGCGCACATGCAATCCTTCACTGGCTGCGCTTCTACCCAACGAGTCAAGTACTCCATCGCAATGATAATGTACCTCATGCCTATCTTCCCTTGAGGCTAAATAGGTCCTACAAAATCTATTTCCTGCTTTTCAAAAGGTTACAATGTCATTTGTGGATTCAAAGGCATTTCATCCCTCTACGATGGCTTACCTGTTCTTTGACATACATCGCACGCCTTGCAATATGCTTTTGAATCCTAATGAAGGGTTGGCCATCACAACCCTACGCGTAGAATCTTATGCACAACTACTCTCCCCACATAATGTCCTCTTGCAGCACCCCCATGAGCATCTATGAGGATGCTACTTCATTCAAACTCAGGTACATACCTTCGCAGTATCTCATCATTCCTCATCTTGTATAGATTCCCAGCAATGACAGATAAATCTGTCATGGGCACCACTAATTCCTTCTTTTTTTGGACAGATTATCCTTTTGGCGTAGGTCCAGTTGTTAGAAAGTGTATTATATCCTCAAAATTTCCATCTATGATGTGTACAACAAAAATTTGTGCGTCAGGTAATCCTTCCTCCAAATTAGTAGGTTCCTCCCCTATCTTGATGCACGATAGGTGATCTAGTCCTGCATTTAATCATCCAAGCTTCACAACAACTTCAAAATCATAATATTGGAACAATAAGAGACATCTACAAATTCTCCCACCCAACAGGCTTATTGACTAGGTACTTTAGCACAGAGTGATCTGTATACATCTTAAAGTGGAATCCTAGCAAGTAGTGTTGATACTTCTGGAACACATATACCATAGCTAGCCCCTCACACTCAGTGGTGGAACAGTGTTTCTCTGCTTTGGATAATTTCTAGCTTGTGAATGCGATAGGGTGATCCAAGCCTTCTCTGCCATCTTGTGTCAGTACTTCCCCCAACATTATACATGACCCATCGACATGTACATGAAACTATTTCTTCTAGTTTGGGAAGATGAGAATTGACATAGTAATAATATTTTCTTTCAATATATCCAATCTCTTCTTACAATCATCATTCCAACAGAACGTGACATCCTTCTTCAACAATTTTTACATTGGCGCGATGATTTGGGCATAACCCTTGATAAACGTTCAATAATATCTTGTGTGTCCTAGAGTAGAGCGCAGCTGTTTCACACTCTTCGGCACTTCCAAGTTCAGAATCACTGCAATCTTCACGAGGTCTACCATCAACCCTTGTTTGCAAACCACATGCCCCAATAGGTTCCCAAAAGGAACACAAAACAGACACTTCTTGAAGTTTAGCGTGATTTGGTATCTCTGACAGGTATCCAACATCAAGCTCACTACATGGCACTTAACTGACCCAAATATAGTCTAGTCATCAAAATAAACCTTCATGAACTTATGAATGTATTCCTTGAATGTCGCAACAACCACGCGTGAAAATATAGCAAACACATTCTTCAATCCAAACGGCATTACAATATATTGAAAGCAATCCATTTAGTACTGAAGGTTGTCTTGCTCCTATCCTCCGGTGCGATTGTGATTTGGTGGTACCCAAAGAACCCATTAGTGAAGGAGTATGCTTCCTGGCCACCTACATTGTCCATCACTTCATCTGTGAATGGAGTTGGGAAAGGGTCATGTACACAAGCTTCATTCAGCTTCCTAAGATCCACACATATCCTTATCTCATCCTTCTACTTCTATATACCAATTCACTGGGACAACATCCAAGTTG
>APFE031109061.1:0-11873 GCA_000404065.3 Pinus taeda
CACTTGAGTTCTAACTGAAGTCATGCATGCAAATATTCAACTAACCCATAAGAACCACGTATTTCCTTCATGCAATTGCATGGGCCACATCCGTAGCTCGAACTGAAGTGCTCCAAGAGAATAAGATTAAGTTTATAGTCTAAATATTATTGTGAGATAATAATATTTGACTTTTCTATTTTTGACAGCCAGTCTAAAAATAGACTTGATCACTCACACTGTGATCACTCACACTTTCATCAAAAATAGAAGTCCATCTATTTTTCCAACTTGATCAATCATCCATAAACAGCAACCTGCAATCCATAGACAAGATCCATATGTCTAAAAATAGACTTGCGCCAAAAATAGCCTGCGGGCCCACTTAGTGAAGGCGACTCTTTTCACTAAGCTCCATCATCTTGTTGCAATCTCAATAAAATCATCGCAATGGTTGTATCTGCAGTGACAAGATACAAGAAGTAGTCGTTTTGATAATTTGGGGAATACATTAATGACGCTTTAATCAAGGTATCTTTAAGAGAATCAAAGGAAGCTTGCGCAACCTTATCCCAATGGAAGGGTATCCCCTTTTTCAAAAGACGAGTAAATCATTTAGCCATTTCAGCATAATTGGGAATGAACCTCCTCAGAAAGTTAGCCTTCCCTTGGAGTCTTTGTAACTCTAGTAGATTGGAAGGTGGAGGCAAGTCAAGAATTGCCTGAACCTTGAGAGGGTCGAGTTCAATTCCTTCCTTAGACACTATGAAACCAAGCAAACAACCAAAACCAACACAAAACACACATTTGTGTGGATTGAGTCGTATTTTGTAGTGTAGGCACCGTAAAAATATAGCTCTCAAATGCTGCGGGTGATCAGTACGCTTTCGTAAATGAGAAGGTAAATCATCAAGGTATGGTTGAACAATGTGTTTGATGTCATGGAAGGCATAGTTCATTTCCCTCTGAAAATTGGCCCCTGTGTTCTTCAAACCAAAAGGAAGTTTCCTGTAGGGGAATGTAGATTGGTCCTCTGGGTGGATATTAATCTGATTATAGCGAGAAAAATAATCCATAAATGAAAATATTTCATATCCGTCACATTCATCAAGAATCTGGTCGATAAAGGGAGTGGGATAATTATCTTTTAGACAAGCCTGACTAACATCCCTATAATCGACGCACACTCGTATTGTCCCTTGTTTCTTCATGACAGGAACAATATTGGAAACCCAATCAGTAAGAGGAACATGGTATATGAAACCAGCATGCAAAAGTTTTTCAACTTTTGCTTTAATGGCAGCAGCCTTCTTTGGATGAACAAGACGGAGGCGCTGTTGCACTGGTTCGACATCATGATACATTTTAATTTCATGTTCAACTATACTAGAGTCAATACCTGGCATCTCCTCATATGACCATGCAAATATATCTCAGAATTCATGAAAGAGAGCACGGTAAATATCAAGTTCTGATGGAGAACGAGATTTTCAAACATGAATATTCTCTACAACTCTAGGTTTGCTTGAAATATTGATAGAAATAGTTTCTTCGATATTTGACAAGTTTTTCTTGGAATCCACTATATCTATAAAAACATAATATGAAAGAAAATCAACAACTGAAGGGTGATTAAGTTCATTTGAAAAATCTTCTATGTGATCTGGAAGATGGGAACGATGATGATAATCTTCCCATGGTTCTTCTTCTGTCATCATGATTGGATGATTCCTTCATTAGTAGAAAATATACGTGAAAAAGGATCAGAGGAAGTATCATATTCTAATGAATGATCTACCCATACAATTGGGGAATATGGATTTGGGTTCGCTGCGTAAGCTAGAAATATTGATTGTTATGCAAGCTCAATGGGGCTTAGTGGCATGATTTCATTACTACTATCAACTTCAGTACTATTGGTAATCTTCCTTAAATCAGATGAAGTGGAAGATATCATGTTGCAAGTCTCAACTTTTGCCACTTCTGCCATGTTTGATGGTGACGGTAGTGAAAAAGTACCCATTAGGGAAGAATCCTTGAAGAGAGCTACATCAATGTTTTGAAGAGATAGTGGGGGTTAGTGAACTAACAAAATGCTTCAAGTAGCCTGTGAACTATAGGCGAAGAAAGCGAGTTGATCAATAACTGTGATTCCGCCTTTATGAGGGAATGCAATCATATGAAAGTATTTCGAAACCACAACAACTATAGCATAAACCCACAATCTTCCTAGCAAAATGTTGTAGTCAAGGGGTCTGTCAAAGACCTCAACTTCAACAGTTATTGTTTTGCCCCCTAGTTCAATTTGCAAATTACTCAAAATTCCACAAGGCATATATGTGCGACCATCAAAAGCTTTTAATGTTGTTGGTGAATGTGACAAAGGCGGTGAGCCAAGTGTTTTCCAGCAATTCATTGACATAATACAAGTAGATACCCCCTCGTCAATAATGGTTCAAGGAATTTAATTAAGTCAGGAACACTAATTGTGTTGCTAACTGTGGCGTATAACCTGCATGGTTGAAAACCACAAGATTGGAATCCATTGGATCGATTCCACCAATTGCTGATAGCAAATCCTACTTTTGGGAGGGACAATTTTGAAGCACAGGTGCATCGACATAGCAGAAGGTGACTGAGAAATATCTTCTACGGTGGATTTCCATAATCTTTAGTTCGTGTTGACACCAAAATATTAATTTTAGGCTTAGAGGCGGATAACATAAGCACTTGGGAAGTGGAAGCATGATCTGTAGCAACCATATGTGTCTTCAGGTTCGGAAAAGGATCAATCAACATTGCGGATGTACTAGAAGTCTTAAGAAGTTTTGAGACTTTAGAGCAGTGAGGACAATCTCGGTAAAGTGATCATCGTTACAGATTAAACATGGGTAACGAGGTTTCCTAGTCGAAGGAGAGGAATCAGATGATTTCTCTTAAGGGGAATTTTTGTTTCTTCCTTTTTTCCCCTTCTTCTTGCTTCCTAGTTGCTTTTCATTCTTGCCTTTGTCAGATGACACGACATTAACTTCAGAAGAAAGAGTGTTATCAGTTGCATTTGAAGTTTGATTGGAAATGGCAAGTGTTTGACCAAATGGTCTACTTGCCATTTGTGTGCTCGACAAACCAATCACACCGTCACTAGCATGAGAGTCCTTACTCAATGGTGGTGGAGGAACAATATAAGTTGGTCTGGGTGCATTCAAGATCTTGTCATAGAGCATGCTAGACTGTGTATAAATCAAGTCCAAATATTGGGCACGAGCAATTACTTACTCTTCAGTAACAACTCTACCTTTCGCCACATCCTCGGTGATAGATGGAAACAAAGATTTTATAAACCACTCAGCTAAAAGCTGACCAGGAACATAAGTTTTGATCATTCGACGACAACGACGCCACTCATGAATATGATTAGAGATATGAGTAGCAATAGTCTATTTAAAGTTGGTCAATAGTTCCGTTCCAGTTTCACATCGTATGGGTAACTGGAAGTGGGTTAAAAACGTGGTAGCTAAGGATGTAAAGTTATCAAAAGAAGCTCATGGTAACTCAATGTACCACTTCGCAGCCAGACCAGTAAGTGTTCTCTGAAAAAGACGTAGTCTAACTGAATCATCATTTAGGGAGTTTGATGAACACCATAATGAAAAGTCATGACATGATTGGATGAGTCTTCTCTAGGGTTTCCATTGAATTTTTGAATATCAGAAGGTAATTTATGAGGAATCATTGACCACCAAGGTGCATAAAGAATTGGATCATTGGTAAGTCGATTTAGATTTGGTAATGCAACTGTTGCAACAAAAGGCAACTATCTATTGAGGTTAGGTTGAGCATAACCAGGGTAAGATGGGATTGCCTGGGCAATAGGCCTTTTCATACCAGCATAAGGCATTTGCTGCTAATAACCTTGGTAGGGGTAAGTTTGTTGAGCGAATCTGGTATAAAGTGGTTGTCGGGCACCAGGATACATTTGCTGTTGTCCAAACCCAGCATAGGCTTGTTGACTAGGACCTAGGTAAACTTGTTGTTGATCAAACCCATCATAGGCTTGTTGACCAAGTCTAGGATGAGGTTGATACTACTAGAATTGCTGCTATTGATAATAGGGCTGCCAAGGCTATTGGAGAAACTTTTGCTATTGTTGATACAACGGTTGTTGATATAACTGTTGTTGCCCACTAATGTAAGCTTGACCAGGTTGTGAATACACTAAACCAATGTAAGTCCGAGTCATTCCAGTAAAAGGTAAACTAGCCTGAGGTTGTTGGACTCTAGGCACAACGGTTGTTGTAAAACTACTTGAGAAGGTTGAATCTATAAACCTGAAACTTGGGGGCTTGAGGTTGAAGGACCAACTTGCACAAGTTGAGATAAAACTAACTGATCTTGCGACTGAGGTAAAGTTGTAACAATAGGCGTAGTAGGTATGGATGAGATAGATTGCATAGGTTGTGATGGATACACAAGCCTTGGATGAACGGGCATATTTGACTGCCACTAACAAAGAGTCATTCTAGGCTGACCTAAAGACAACAACATACTACCATATGGTTGCCCCTGGAAAATGGAGGATAAGGATATTGTGCATATTGTTCTTTGTATGGGGGTAATCCAGTGTAAAGAAAACATATTGGATGGTAACCATATGAACCATCTTGACATTGAATTGACGGTTCAAGCTGTTCAGTATATGTTAATGAAGAACCAGATAAAATTCCTGTAGAGGACACGGGCAAAGACCAAGGGCTAGAAGCAACACCTGAATGGATTCCAGATAAAGATTGGTAACCTGGTGGGATGGATGGAACACCATACAAATTTGACTTAGGTGTCATAGTAAACATTGAAGAGGTAGCGACAGAATATTCTGCCGCAGTTGTAATAGATGGTACAGTTTGGGATGTTGACTCTGCCATAGTCAAATGTCGTAATAGATTTCCTAACGAATCAACAGGTGTCTGAAAGTAATAAATATCAAAAGGAGTAGTAAAATGAGGAGTATGAGGATAAAGATAAAGCCCAGTTCCAAAATGAAATGGAGTTCTAGGTGTTTCTTCTTTAGGTTCCTCTTCTATCGAAATCAAACAAGGTGGAAGGATTTCACCATCAGGTCCGTAATAGATTTCCAGTATTTGTTCATGAGGTAAAGGGGAAGTCTCGAAAGTTACGGATGTTTGAGGATGAAATGGTCGATCGTCTTCAGGTATCGTAACAACTTCTGATTGTTCATCTTCAAAATCCAAGTGTTCTGGTAAAAGAACAATAGGTTTAGGCTGGGCTTCTTGAACAACTTCTGGTTCAGAAGTAAATTCTGATTGAGCAATGATAGGTTCAGGATAAACTTATAGTTGAACAGACTCAAGTTCAAAAGTAATTTCTTGTTGAACAACTTTGGGTTGAGAATCAACTTCTTGTTGGACAACTTGGGTTGTCGTTTCACTAGGTTCACTTCTAGTGTCCTCAGGTAATTGTGGAGATTCCACTTCAGTAACAGATGTATCGGTAATTGTAGGAGTAACTGGGGTTACAATACTTACTGGTATAGTTGTTTCTGGTAATTCCAATGAAGAACCAAAAGTATGTGATGTACTGGATTCAGTTAAACGAGACCGCTTTGACCGGATAGGTGTAGCTTCAGGCAGTAAAGGTGGTTTACTCACTGTCCTCCGCGAATGACAAGGTAAGGGTTGATGTTCCTCCACGATTGCTGATTGATTTTATTACAAAAAATAAATAAATAAAAAGGGGTAAGCTAGGCAAAAGGATTACCAAGCAAATGTGAAATGTAGAATACCTCCTGACGAACCGAGAACTACGGGCAAGAAATCTCCCCGAATGATGTGTTCATTGTATCACAGTGTACAAGGCGACTGACTTGGTTACATAAGGATGGATAGCAACCTAATGTAGTCCTCCCATATATACTCGAAAGTTCGTGGAGGCCCAATCCGTGTTAGCGATGTCTAATGCGAAATCGCACAGTGAGAGAATTCCTTTATACTTTACGTACTGTAACACCGCCCTATATACCTGAAGGTACGTGGATGAGCTACGATATACCCACGCACATGGAATGAGGTATCACATTCGGAATGTATTGCAAACAAGTTAGCGACAACTGCTCTGTTTTACGACACTAGAACACATATCTAGCGGAGAACCTCTAAAATTTTTGCGTTAGGTGACAATGCTCCATTAAGTTAATTGAGATTAATTTCAAGTTCATCTTGATTAAGAATTTTCCTTTCAAGTTCACCACGTGATGTCTTTGAAATTCCTAGAATGCAACTAATATGATAAGCATTATTTTCATTCAATTTGAACAATGAAAACCTTAGCTAATAGGGATAGAGCAATCAGATTCTATTAATCAAAAAGCATAAAGGACATCTAATGCAATTTCCCTAAACTATTCCTACAAACACACACAAAATTTTCAATGCACGATGCAAGTTTTTCTTTTCAATTCCCTTAATGTTGAGATGAACAAAAGGAAACTAATGCACATACAATCAATCAATCATTTTGCAAGAACGAAGACTTTACGACAGTTCCTTTTCGAAAGAAATGAAGACTTTTATGCCACTTTCTTTTTAGCAAAGATTAATCGACTATAAGATAACTTTGACAATGAATTGATAATGATAAAGAAATCACTTAAGAAACACTAAACAATCAAGGCCAAAGTAGGGCTAGGAACGGAAACACAACTTGATTTCATAGACACCACAATCATTGATCTTTCAGCAAGCAAAAACAAAAGGAAATTTGGAAAAAACCAAGTCAAAGGTGGGATTTTTGGCCTAAGGAGGATCAGTGCAGCCCTGAATGAGAGATAGTCCGCTTCAGAGCACTGTCATCAAGCCAAGGGTGCTTTGCAGTGCACTATGTCCAGACCAAGCCTGCACTGGTGCTAGAGAGGCGATTCAAGGGATTTTCAAGCACAATGTCTTACCAATAAACACTTCAAAAAGGCTGAAATAAGATCAATGGAGGCACCTAAAGTCTACTAGGGTGTACTAGGATGAGGATAAACTACTCGGAACGATGATTGTTCCCAAGCGGAGTCGCTAATTTCTTATGTAAAATTTTGCATCAATGGATAAACACAACTTCCCTCAGTGGGTAGCTACACTTAGAACAACATAATTAAAGAGTTTAACCTTTTCCTATAAAAGATAAATAAGACAAGGGACCTACCTGTTATCTTTTGCTTCCCTTTTTCTCCTTTGAATAGCTCTCGTCACTACTTCTCGAACTAAATCCGCTTGATTAGTACCTACAATCATAAACAGAGGACAAAAACCAATCAAAGCAAGAGATCTATCTACTATAAGCAAATGGAATCGAAAGAATTTACACATATAATCATCATACATAAAGAAAAGAATATGAGAAAAGGTGTAAACAACTTTATTAAGTAGAAGGAAGAGTTACAACCAAAGAAGTCTAATCCCATGTCACTCATCCAGCTTGATTTCCATCCTTCGTCACACCAAAATCACAACACTCCGACAACATAACAATACTTGCTTATGATCTCAAACCTCAAACCAACAATATCTCCTTACAAATTCTTCAAAGTCCAGCCCCTGATCGGTATGATGAATGCTCAATTTATAGGGAAATGGAGGTGGTTTTGGAGGAAGGGATGAGAGGATAGGAGGTTATTTGATTCATTCCCTATCCAATTTCGAGCTCATAGGAGAGGATAAGAGGTGGGAATCTTCTAGAATGGTCTAGAATGTAGGAATATTCCTAGAACCCTATGAAGATTTCACTAAATGTCACCCAATGCAGGTCAAAGTGGGCCTAGGTTCTCTTCAGAGACGGCTTGAATGGGCCTAAGTGCTCTGTAGTGCATTTACCCCTGACCAAGGTTGCGCTGGTCCCTCAAGGAGTCATTTTAGGATGTCTTCAGGCTAGGAAACTCTTAGGAATGATGGCATTCAATGTGATGACTTTTCTAGGGAATGAAGCAACTGAATTAGGGTTTGATGAGCCCTAAAAGTACTGATTTGAATGATGGGAGTGATGTGCCCAAATAGACCTGTAATAGTAGGCCACATGGAAGAGAAGCTGCAAGAAATGGGCAGAGAATTAAGTAGCATAAGAGATGGGGAATCAATGATGAAATCTCAATTAGAAGTTGAGAACACATGGCTAAGGAAGAAGATACAGGAAAAGGAAGGCCAATTGGCAACTATGGCAAGTTTATCCATGGAGGCAATTCAATATAGGATGCCAACAAAGTCATATGCCTTATACTTCAAAGAACAATGGTTGTAGTTTCAGATAAAAACCTAGCACAAAGAGGAATTATGCCTTTCCAAGACTACAGGAAATTCATTGACCTCTGTGATCAAAGCACCATGGAGGATAGAGCAAAGATATTTGAGTTCTACCTACACAATCTAGCTCTAACAAATTTAAATGTGTGGGACCCCAATCTAAATCTAGGGGACTTACAACTAATGGCCTTGGCATCTTGGATGAGTAATGAGGAAGCCAAAGCTATAGAAATGAAAAAGGTATTGGCAAGAGAAGAAGCAAAACCCCTTTTCAGTAGAGCAGAACAGTTTAACCCAATGGCTGTCATCATCACTCACAACCTCATTGCAAATGATCCCAAGCTTGCACAATGATACCTTGTTGTACAAGAACAAGTAGTCACTCATTTTGAAGACATGCTAAGATTGCTAGGAGACGACAACCAGCAAGCCTCCCAAAGGAGATGGAACACCTTACCCTACAACCTAAAGATCATAGAATATCATTCTCCTGATAGAATGAAGGATGCACTAGAGAGAGTCCCAATGTATAAGAAAACACTACAAAGTCTCCAGGTCAATTAGATTGGATTAAAAATCAGCCCACCATTTATTTTAGGTATGTTAGAGGGGAGAAAAGAAGAAGAAGAAATAAAGTAGTGGGAAGAAATAGAGAGGAATGTAGGGTTTTATCCACAAGAGGAGGATACTACAGCAGAAGCCGAAATGTCAAAGAGACCACTAAAGTAATGAAAGATATGGACATAGATTGAGTTTTTGAGAGGATGAGCAACATTTTCGGTAGGGGGGTGATGATGAGGATGATCAATGGGTAAATTATATGGACCTTAATACACCTCTAGCTTACTAAAATAAAATTTTCTCATCATTATTTACATGTTTTAATTATGTTTTGCTTAATGAGGAGAGTAAAGATGATATGTCATGTCTAGTGCTCTAATGTGCATTGATTGAAGGTCTTGGAGAAAATTTTGGCTAATTAAGGTGTAGGAACTTGAATGGAGATAAGCAAGAGGGATTCTAGGAGACAGGATCCCCTCCTTAACTCCTCACTCACTTGAGGATTCCTCAATCAAATATCATCAACTCGGAGTTGCAAGAAGCCAAGTCATGAAGTTCATTGGCAGCCAAGCCAGTGACAGTTGAAGACCAGTTGATCTCGAGATTGGAGCCAAGCCTCCCTAGATTTAAGGAAGTTGTTGGTAGCTTCAATTGTATAAATCAAGAGGCATAGGGCCTCATTAGGATTCAGATTTTTTGTTTAAGATAGCTAAGTAGTTTTCGAGTTGAAGCATTGTAACCAAGCACTCTTATGTATTTCTGATTTCTTTAATGAAAATGAGCAACATTCCCTTGATCCAACACTGTGTTGACTCATAGGGCTAAAGCTCTTGGGTTAGGGCCCATTCCTAGAAGCAGAGGTTCCCCTTTTTGTATATGTATGCTTAGGTTATCTTCATAGTTAGAGTTAAATTGATCTTGGTATTGTTAATTTGCAAGTATTGGCAGATTTAATTAGTTTGCTTCCATTTGTGAATATTTCTAACAATAGCATTGTAATGATAAGAGGATATTCCAAAAATGTTGATAATAAGTGGGTTTCACCTCATTTCTCTCTTGCAGGGATCATGGTTTGAGGAACACTTCTCATACATCCCAAAAGGGCAGAATTCTTGCTTTTTGTGTAATCTAGGGTTTTCTTGCTAATTAGGTCATTATCTTTCACTTTCATAGATAATTTGCAATTGGTATTTTCTAATCTCTTAGGTTCTGCACTGATTTCATCTCACTTTCATATTGGTTTCAAGCACTTCCATGCATGGACTTAGCAAATAAATGGTGATAACTCTATTTTTTTCCTCTACGTGAATAAACCTTTCTTGTTTTTGATGGATTCATGTATAAATGCCAAGAATGATGTGTGTTATTGTAGGAGTTTCTAAATTACAGGGAGACCTCATCTCATTAGCCTCTGTCAAGCCATATCCACCCATGATTGCTAAAAGTCACTAAGGTCTCAATTCAAATTCTTGTCTTATGAGGAAAACTTGCCATTTCCATTGAGAAAATCCAACCATCTTAAACCTTTGTCTTGAGTTCTAGGTAAGTGCTTACCACTCCATTTCCTTATTCCCTCCTTATTCACCTTTTCCAATCTCCATCACACCTTATAGACTAATCCCTAAGCTTTCGACATGTTCCTGTAGTAAAACAGGGGATCTTGTAAGTGAACTAGTACTTCCTATAGACATCCTGTAGGAAAACCTGTAGTAGCTTGTTTTGATCTCGATTTGAGAAAAACCATCACTAAAGTTAGGATTAGGCCCCTAATTTCTCTCCAAACCATCTAAACCATTTCCCTCCTTTTTCTCCACACCTGTCTCCTGTGCCAAAGAACCAAGCAAGATTAGCATTTACATTTTTCAAGTAAAAAGATAAAAAGAAAAAGTTATTTTATATTTATTCTTGCACACAATAGTTAGCACTCTCTAGATTAGATTTCATGATTAATTAAAACCTCACATGTGTTAAAATAGGGTTTTTTGGCAAGAAAAATATGTTAGCAAGTATATGGAGGATTTCATGTTGTTTTGCAAGCATTTCTTTCAGTATTTCCTTCATGCAATAGACATCATTTCTTTTCTTCCAATTAGGATAAATTTCCCTTCTCCAAGTTGGTAATTAGACTTCTTCTAGTCAATAGAAGGCTGGTTTGAGAAACCCTAGTGGTCTATCGCCCCAGCTCAACAGTGACAAAGAGTGGACCAATTACATCTATTTATGCATACAACACTATCACCTCCAAGTTTGTACGAACCATAGGTTGATGAAGTAAAGTCGGTAGCCCCAGAAGTTGCAACATCCTTGCTGCAATACTGGTGCTCATCATGCTTGACATATAATTTTAAAATAAAAATGTTGGGTTGTGTTATATTCTTTCCATGACTAGCCCATGTAGTTAACGAGGGGGTTAGAGGGAGGGCGGAGCCCCCCCTTCGTTGCGCTGATTGCGTAGCGGGGGGGTCACAGGGGGTTTGATGGGTGCAGGTAACCCCACTCTATGGGGTCCGGGGTAGCACCCCAGAAAATTTTGGTTTTGGAACCTATGTTAGGTTGGGCGGACCCACCTATGGTTTTGTGGATGATTTTCGCACATGTTTTTTTGACGCGATGGTTTTCGGTCCACGGTTTTGGACGCGATGGTTTTCAGTCCATGGTATTGGATGCTTCAGCATGTATAAATATGTATTATAACATTGAAAGGAACATAATGAAAAAACAAGCAAGTAGTCCCAGTTTTGGGATCCAGGGGAAAATCTCTGTGTATATGTGTTATGATCTCGCATCGTTTATTTTCTATGTTTTAGAATTCGTATGTAGGTAATATCTGTATGAGGTTAAAACCTACATTTTATATTAGAGCTTTTTTGGCTTCAAGGGGACATCTTTGTTGCTGAGGGGTTTTGTTCAGGCCTGTGGTAGACCCTGTTCAGTGGGAGATTTGTGAGATCGATTTTGGTGGTGAAAGAAGATGGCGAGTAGTGGAAAGATAGAGATTGAGAAATTTAATGGTCAGAGTTTTGAGATGTGGAAACT
>APFE031109063.1:0-24848 GCA_000404065.3 Pinus taeda
GTATAGGTGAAGATTTTTGACAGTCAACCAGTGGATCTGGGCAGTAAAGACTAAGAAAAACAAAATTCAAAAGGAAAAAAGTGATAAAAAGGGAAATTTTCTTAATTTTACCAGGGTACGCATGCAGCTATAAGATAAGTTATTAACCATATTATAATTTGTCTGGTGGCATCAGAAATAGGCAGTATTAGTGGCTCCCTACACACTGTTCTTCCTCCCATATTGCCTAAATTCTACACACTATAAGTTAGCACAGGTAACACAACAATAGACAGAGCCAGCGATGGAACAACAAGTCATTATGATCATTATATCGGATGATATTTTTCAGCATAAATACCATTAAATACTTGCTATTATGGAATGTCATATAGTTCGGCATAACCAAATAAAGGACTGACACACATGCATAAGTACTTTGGGAGTCACCCTCGCCCCCCTTTGAAATGATAGGTCGCCTTCGACCTAGTGAATGAAGGAAAATCATGCTGGTGGCGACATACAGGGATGATGGGAATGGTAAGGTACGCCTATTTATGAAAGGATCGCAAGAGATATCAGAGTGCTAAAATCAATGTATCAATTAGTGAAGAGATGCTATGAGGTTATTTTGAAAAGGGAAAAAGGACATCTGACACAAAAAATATACTTTACCATCATCATTCCACTTAAAGCTTATTATGATTGATTTTTTTAGAAGATATCCATGCATAAAAGTTCAATATAAATTAGGAACATAATCGCTCTGTAGTAAAGATACCAAATAAGGAAAGGGACTTATAATAACTATTGATGTTGGAAATATGACTTCAATACCATCAACAGAGCTTCTATTGCCTGTAGGCATCTATAGCCTTGACAGAGTTGCTTTCTAACCCTTTGGAACCATGGTCCTTTATGTATAATAGGGAAAGTGCATTATGATATCAGAGTGGAGATCAATATGTTGGCTTGGTGACCAGATGAATACATTTCTATTCACTAGGAAGGAGCAAAAGGTGGGTAGGCCAGCTTGTGATGAGACCTCTTGTTGCAAGGACTTTTTATTTCTTGATTCATCCATTGAATCATATCCCTAGTGTGGTGGCCATAGTGGGAATGCCACTTTGTTTCTTCCTTATGATCATGGTAGACTAGCTCGTGATGAGACCCCATATCCTCCATCTGTAACAAAATCATACAATTGTTAGTATATATATATATATATAACAACACTTCCTATTTATACATAGAGGGTGGCTCAACACTCCTTAGGAGTAGGAATGGCGGAAGAAGTCTAAACATATCAAATAGAAGAAAGTATGCCCTCAACCTTATTTGATGATAATGAACAAAGAGAGTTATAGGGTTTAAGGAAGAACCAGCATGGCACAAGTAATCAATCTCTTTGATTTATAATGGAAATGAGGGCAGTGAAGTGATATAGATGGTTGTGTCGATTCTTTTTCAATCAATACAAAGCAATATTGTTTAAAGATGATAATATTCAATACTTTCTTGTTCCAGTAACCCTCAGATTTGTATCCTTTCATATATATTTGTACCCTTGTGCTTGATAGAGGGTCATAAAAAGTGAAATAATATTCACAAAGTGTTTATTTCCTAAAGAAAACCTCACACAAAGAGTGTTGTTCCTTCAAGGGAACAGTAACTGTTCCCTGTAAGGAACAATGAATGAAAAATACACGCGGATGGTGTTGTTCCGTGTTGGGAACAGCAAAAGGATATATACATGATGGTGTTGTTCCTTATAGGGAACAATAGTTGTTCCTTAGGAGGAATAGCATGAAGAAAAATTGCACACTAAAATTGTTGTTCCTTAGAGGGAACAACAATTGTTCCTTAGAGGGAACAGCAGTTGTTCCTTATAAGGAACAACGAAAACAGAAAAGTAATTAGACTTGAAATTGTTGTTTCTTAGAGGGAACAACAATTTTTCCTTAAAAGGAATAGCAATTGTTCCTTATATGGAATAGTGGAAAAACAGATGAAAATGAAACTGTTGTTCCTTAGACGGAACAACGGCCGATATTCCTTATAGGGAACAACAATTGTTCCTTCAAGGGAACAGTGAGAAAACAAGTCCAAACGAAACTGATGTTCCTTAGAGGGAACAATGAGAAAACAAATCCAAACGAAATTGATGTTCCTTAGAGGGAACAACAGCTATTCCTTAGAGGGAACAACAGTTGTTCCTTAGATGGAACAAAAAAAAGAATATACACGAAATTGTTGTTCCTTAAATTGAACAATAGCTGTTCCTTAGAGGGAACAACAGTTGTTCCTTAGAGGGAACAACAGTTGTTCCTTAGAGGGAACAACATCTATTCCTTAAAGGGAACATAAGTTGTTCCTTAGATGGAACAGTGAGAAACAAATACATATGGGATTGTTGTTCCTTAGAGGAAATAGTAGTTGTTCCTTAAAGGGAACAACAACTTTTCCTTAGAGTGAACAACAACCGTTCTTTAGAGGGAACAACAACCGTTCCTTAAACGGAACAGCAGGAAAAAAAATCCATACGAAACTATTGTTCCTTAAAGGGAACGAAAAATTTCCTTAGAGGGAACAACAAGAAAACACATACACATGAAACTGTTGTTCCTTAGAGGGAACAACAATTGTTCCTTAGAGGGAACAACAACTGTTCCTTAAAGGGAATAGTACGAAAATCAAATATATAGGGAACTGTTATTCCTTAGAGGGAATGGCAGTTGTTCCTTAGAGGGAAAAGCAACTATTCCTTGAAGGGAACAACATGAAAATAAAATATATTGGGAACTGCTATTTCTTAGAGGGAATGACAGTTGTTCCTTAGAGGGAACAACACGAAAATCTGTACACAAAATTGTTCTTCCATAGAGGGAACAACAGTTGTTCTTTGGAAGGAACAACAATTGTTCCTTAAAGGGAACAACATGACGAGAATCCATAAAATCATTGTTGTTCTTTAGAAGGGACAACAACTATTCCTTAAAGTGAACAACAACTATTCCTTAGAGGGAACATCAAAGGAAAAGTAGAAAAAAAGAGAATTTATATACAATTTATACAAGCAAATTCAATCAACATAGAAAGAAAATTTTATGTACAAATTTCAAAAACAAATGAATTATTCACTGGGTCTATGCTAAGGACAGGTTGCCCTCCTCAGTAAGAATCTGTATGGTGGAATCTTCCCGTAATTGTTGGCAAAAGGACTCCTTGGTAAGCGGTTTGTGATAGAGTCGTACTCGATGTCCATTCGCTTTAAAAGACTAGCCAGACCCATCAATTGTGGCTAATGTGAGGGTGCCATTGTTATGCACCTTTTGTATCTCATAAGGTCCTAACCATCTGGTCTAGAGTTTTCCCAGGAAATCTTGGAACCTAGAATCATACAGGAGTGCCCAATCTCCTTCGTGGAAGATCTTCTTTTTGATAAGGGCATGATGCCATTTCACTCTTTGTTGTTGGATTAGTGCAGTGTGTTGAAGAGATGTTAGCCGGATTTCATCCAATTCATTGATTTGATGTAGCCTATTAATCTGTGCTTTGCTTAAGTCCAAGCCTACCTCCTGAGCTATCCTCAATGTCTGGATTTCAAATTCAATTGGGAAGATAGGTTCTTTGCCAAACACTAGTTGATATGGGGAATATCCCATGGTATTTCTCCATGTCTTGCGGTATGCCCACAAGGCTTCGAGTAATCGGGTAGCCCAGTCATGTCTATGTGATGCAATTGTCTTTGTTAGTATTGCCTCGATTACCTTATTAGTGCTTTCTACCTGGCCATTTTCCTGTGAGAGGTATGGAGTCGTGATTCTGTGTATGATATGATGATTATTTAATGTTGCAGCGATCTTATGGCCTATGAATTATGGTCCTCCATCGGTAATTACCTCTCTAGGAAAGCCATATCGCAAAAATAGTTGGAAAATAAAGTGGATTACCGAGTCCTCTGTTTCCCTTGGTAGTGCCTCTGCCTCCACCCATTTAGTCACATACTCTGTTGCAACTAATATATATGTCTTTTGATTAGATGATGGGTTTTTTGGATCGATGAAATCTAACGCCCATCGCTCAAAAGGTTCAATGACTATCTACAGGTGCAAGGGCATCTCATCATATTGCCCAGGGCATCCCATTCTTTGCCAACTGTCGCATGCCTGGACAAACTTCTTGGCATCTTTAAAAATGGTGGGCCAATAATAGCTCATCTGTAATACCTTGTGACCAGTCCAGTGATCTGCAAAATGTCTGCCGCAAGGCCCATCGTGGCAATCTTTCAGGATGTCAAAGATCTCTTCTTCCCTGATGCATCTTCTAATGTGCATATCGGCCCCTGTATGAAATAAATAGCCTCCGATCCAAGAGAATCACGTGTTGCACTGTACTATTTGTTTTCTTTCATTAGGCGTCAAGTGCTTGGGTAACTTGCCCACTGCCAAGTAATTTGCGACATTCGCATACCACGGTGTTTTCACAGTTACAACAAATAAATGTTCATCAAGAAACTGGTCTTCTACTGCTGCCAAGTCATCTGTCTTTGGCATTCGTGAAAGGAAGTCTACTACTGGATTTTCTTTTCTTGGTCGATCTTTGATAGTGATATCGAATTCCTGCAAAAGAATCAACCATCTTGTCACTCTTCCATTTGTAACAGGTTTATTAGTTAGATATTTAACAGCAGAGTGATCAGTGTATAAAACCATAGGGTATCCTGTTATATAATGTCTGAATTTATTGATAGCATAGATTATAGCCAAAAATTATTTTTTAATAATAGTATAATTTAATTCAGCAAGAGATAGATTTTTGTTGATATAGTATATTACATATGGCTTTTTATCTTCCTCCTGGTTGAGAACTGCTCCAATGGCTATGTTTGAAGTGTCGTATGAAATCTGGAATGGCGAATCCCAGTTTGGACCCCTTAATACTGGGGTTGTTGATAGAATCCATTTTAAATCTTCAAAAGCACTATCACATTTATCAGTCCAAATGAAATCAATATTTCATGTTAATGCATATAGTGGTGTAGCAATTTGAGAAAAATTATTTATAAATTTTCTATAATAGCCATAAAATCCCAAGAAACTACGTACCTCAGTTTGTGTGGAAGGGGTAGGTATTAAAAGAATTATCTGATTTTTTGTTGGATCTACCTGTATTCCAGCTACTAATATATAGTGACCCAAGATGAGGCCCTCGGTCATCATCGTGTGGCTTTTTTCATGGATTAAACAGAGTCTGGTGGCAATGCATCTTTGCAAAACTTTCTCTAATGTTTGTAACACTGGGTCGAAGTCATCTCCTAAGGTGTAAAGTCATCCATGTACACATCGAGCCCTTCATTTATCAGATCTGAAAAAATACTGAGTTAGCCCTCTGGAATGTGGTAGGTGCATTGCACAGCCCAAAAGGTAAGACCCTGTAAGCAAATGTTCCCCAAGGGCGGGTAAAGGTAGTCTTATCCTAATCTTCAGGGGCAATCTGAATTTGATTGTATCCGTTGAAGCCATCTAGGAAAGAAAATACATTTTTTTCCTGCCAATGTGTCCAAGACCTAGTCAATGAATGGAAGGGGAAAATGGTCTTTTTGGGTTGCTTTATTAAGCTCTCTATAGTCAACACATATATGCCACTTTCCATTCTTTTTTGGCACCACTACTAATAGAGAGACCCATTTGCTGTCAGATATGGGGTAGATGAAGTTTACATCTAAAAATTTTTGTAGTTCGGATTTAACAATATCTTTAAGATGAGGATTTAACCTTCGTTGAGGTTTTCGAATGGGCCTGGCATCTTTCTCTGTATAAATGTGGTGCATGCATAATTGGGGATCAATCCCCTTCATGTCCGGTAATCCCATGCAAAGGCCTCTTTATATTTTCTCAGGAGTTGAACAAGCTTCTGCTCTTGGTCAACAGTCAGATTTTTGTTAATATTCAAAGTTTTTCCTAGCTCAATTTCTATGGTTTTTTTGTTATAAACAGAAGTTGTTGGTATTGATTGATCGTTAATATCTTTTAAAGGATCTCCTTCTATTTCGTTATCGAGGGCTACTTCGATCATGTGACATTTTAGATGGGATACGACATCTGGTTGGTTAATGTAAGTGTTAATGATGTCATCTTCTATTTTTCCCTTAAATTAGAGAGCATCTTCTATGGTTAGCAGTGATCTAATGTTTTCAGTTAGATATGATATAGGTTGTTTTCTGGTTTTTATTCCTGTTAAACTTGGCTGACCTGGAGGATATAAGGATAAATTCTTCACATTTCTTCCTCTTGCTATAGTCATGCTGTATGTTCAACAACTTGTGTAAGCATTCGTGGTTGCTAGCTAAGGTCTACCTAGAATTATGGGATGTCCATCGAGTCGGTTTCTAGGATTGATGATCAAAAAGTCTGTAGGGTATTCCCAGGAGTCTACTGACACCATTACATCTTGTAATGTGCCTTCTGGTTTGACTACCGATTGGTTAGCCAGTTCCAACAAGGTCATGGTTGGGTCCAAGGATGTAATGCCAAGCTTTTGACAAGTTGTGGTTGTAAGAATATTGATTGCTACTCCTAAATCGGCTAATGCATTGGGGAAGGAGCATCCATTTATTTGCACAGTGACTATAGGATTTCCTGGGTCCTCATATTTTTCAGGTGTTTCTCTGCTTGATAGTAAATTAGATAAGGTACCGACTACTGGACAGTTGGGGTTGTTTTTGTTTTCCTCTTTGGCTTTTTCATACACAATTCCTTAATAGTTTTTGCGTAAATTAGAATGTCTTGAATAGCCTAGAGGAGCGGTATTTTTATACACAATTTTTTAGTTCTCCCAGAAGATAAAAATTGGGGTATTCTATTGGGCGAGGTATGATTAATCTTTCTGGGAATGGTGGAGAAGAGGTGATCATTTGATCATGAGTTTTCTGTTTAACCATGTTCTCCACTTGTGGTGCTTGTTCTATAGGTAATTGATCTTCAATTTGTTTATTTTTATCCCCGTCTGATTCTATTATCCGCCCAGATCTTAATTGAAGCTCATTGCACTCTCTTAACTCGGTTTTTGGCTCCGGTCCTTCAATAATTTGCACAGATTGAACTGGTTTGTTGTTGGGTTTCGGGTTGGGTTGGGCTGGGAGCTGCGGTCGTAGGTTGGTCTAAGGGTTCTGTTGTAATGTGTAGGGGGCTGGAAGTGTGGGTTGAGGTAGGGGGATTGTTCCTGCTGGTTGATTTATAGGTCTTTCCTAGCTTGACTGCCAGTTCTGGTTCTATGAAGTCAAGGGTGGCCATTGGGATTGATATGCATTATTCTGCCAAAACGATGGGAAGTAAGAGGAATTTGGCCAATTGTTGCAATAGGACAATTTGATTTTGGAAGCTAGATTTACAATTACAATTGAAAGAACAACTTCATCAAGTCAAATTTACATTCTTGGTCAAAATTGTTTGAGAAATGGAAAACTAAAAATCTTGAATCTATTAGAATGTTTATCCATGGTTTTATATGATTTATCATTATTTTTGTTGCACTTTCAATATCATGATACACCACTTCTGACATTTCAAAATTATTAATGATAATGGTTCCTAACCATTGCATAACATTTATAGAAGTCTTCATTGGAGTTAAATTAGATGCTTCATACATTTGCTAAATTTTATTTATTTTTTCTTAATTGTAAGTATCAAAATAAATTTAGAACTTCCAATTATATGATATTTAATTATGAATATATTTTAAATAGTATCTAATATATTTGCATATTTCATTCATAAATTTTATTAATTCCCAATTTAATCAACACCTTTAATTATTTGGAAAATAAACATTAACAATAAAAATCACATTTATAGCATTTAAGTGAAATTATCTCTAACTGAATTATTGTACAGATCCAGAATATACGTGTGCAAGAGTGGTTTCTAATAATGAGTATAAGCCTCAACAATGTAAAATCCCCAACAATAACATAAATGATGCCAAACTGAAAATACTATCTAAGTTCCCTTATCATCCCTATTATATGCAATAGATAATGTATTAGGTTTTTTTGTCAAACCCATATTACTTTGAGTTTCACAAAAAAAATGCAAAATTTCTATAGTTTAACATTATAGATTAAAATTTATTATTTTTTAATAATAATTTAATTTATTTAAACAAATTAGCAAGTAAAACAAATTAGGTTAATTTCCTTAATCAACCAATCTATTTATTATTTTTTAATAATAATTTAATTTATTTACACAAACTAACAAGTTCCACAAATTATGTTCATTTCCTTAATTAACAAATCTAAGCAATAATGGTAATGTACCCATTGTCCATTCATAAAATGAGTTCCAAAAAAATGAAAATGAATAAACTTTTTCTGTAACGTAAAATTGGTTAATCAATGAAAAATAATAAATCTCCTTTTTACTGAGTAAATAACAGTTAAATCTAATTAAGATTTCTTCCTATTAAGTTAAAAAATATTTCTTAAATGTAGTCACAAAACAATATTAAGTTAAAAAATATTTCTTAAATGTAATCACAAAACAATATATTAGTAATTATTATTAGCATGTTAGCTAATCATCTCTTATTATATTGGCGCATTGAGAAGAATATGAAAATATAGCATATTCAGTTTTCAATTGATTTACTAATAGTTTTTTTGTAATTATTCTTTTTTAAATTTATTCAAACTTTAATAAAGACAAATAGTTTGTAATTAAATTCAAAAATTCTATTTTTTATTGGTGTAGAGTATTAAATAGACAATTTTTATGAGTTTTATTTTTCAATTAAAACACTTACTTCCCTTTCCCTTTCCTTGCTGTATGCATGCATGCAACCTGTAATTTAACCACTCAAATTTAATCATTTAAATTTCTTTCACATAATTAAAATTATAAATTCTATATAATATATGAATCCCAAAAATGATATAATTAAATATTATAATCATATAAAATGTTTTAAATATAACTACTATAACAAAATAAATAAATATTCCTGGGAATAAAAAATAAAATTATTGTGGTCTTAATTTCCACGAGCTGCTTTTTCAGGAAAAGCATTGCTTTAAAACTGGGAATCCAATATGCTTTTCCCACATCAGCAAAAGCATGACCGTTGAGTGCAAACAATATTTATTTCCTGATCTGATCTGTGAGATATTCACATTAAGGAGTAGTCTATCTAGGCTGTAGAATAGCTCGTTTTCCAGTACCGATCGGAAAATCGTCCGGCTCCGGCCACCGGCAACCTCTTTGCCCTCCGCCACCATCCCCTAGCTCCGCCACCCTCTTTCTCCGCCACCCTCCCCTGACAGTCCTGACCTTCCCACTCATTCTCTGACAAAAAAATCTGAATGCAGGCCCCTGACCTCCCTTGACTGATCGGGAACGAGCTGGACTATTATGGCAGGTTCGAAATGGTCACCCGCGCTCACTGCAATTACTCTTCGACCCGACGCTCTCCCGGTCTGCGATTCCGCTCTGCAGCTCCCCCGGTGCTTCCCACTCTATTTCCGCTCTGCAGGTCAGGTCGGGTAAACGCCTATATTCTGTATTTTCAATCACAGAAATCAGCAGAAACGAAGAATGTCGAATGTCGTGGCCCGACTGATGGGTCTTAAACTTATGCCAGACGAGCCCGTTTCTAACAATCATTCCAGTCGAAACTCCGTCAGCGGCAAGCAAGAGCAAAATGCTTCTAAAGTTCAGTCCATCAGAATATCTCAAAATGTGAACAGATCTCACATCGTTAGGGAACATCCTCAAGAAAAACAGCTGGAAGAGTTCAAGCGCGAGTTCGAAGCTTACGAAATTCAGCAACACAGAGATTATTCTCAGTATTTTCAATCGGAAAACCACAATAATGTCATCTCTGCCGCCAGAAAAAATCACGACCAAAAGTTGTTAAGGGAAGAAAACATTACACCAGAAAATACCAGACAAAGCAACCGGGAGCAGTCCAGAAAACTTCTGCAGGCACTGGAATTTATTCATAAAAATAAAGAGAATCTTGGAAGTGTGCTGGAAGATAGATATTCCTTGCAAGGAAAACTAGCAGAACCACAGGAAATAACCTCCTCATGATGTGCAGAAGCCACAAAGGTACCGAATGGGTCAATGTTTCGTTGCAGGTCAAAACCTCCTTTAGCTGATGAAGTTGCTCCTTTTCGCGCTTCTCGTCATGACAAAGGAGCAAAAATACTTTCTCCAAACAATAATACTAGAAATTTAAGCTGTTCACTAACGTCTAAGAAAACCCTCCTCAAGCGTCCTTCAGAAACCGCCCGCATCGCCAAGCCTTCATATCCTGGAAGTCATCCATATCAATGCTAAAAAACCGAGTCCAAGCAAAGCGTTAACAACAACAACAAAACGTTGAGGTTCTCAAAGGACGTGATCAATCCCAGAGAAATTGCAACAGAAATCGTGAAGCACGCGAAGGAAAACGCAACGACTAAAGCTTCACAGAAGGTCACTGCAAATCAAGATTTTGGAAGCTCTGCTTCATCTTCCACCTCCAGAAGAAGAAATTTACGGAGAGTAGAATCAATAGGCATAGTTGAAGCAGATAGTCCATCAACTCTTAAAAGGCTCTCAAACCACTCGGGGAAAACCAGCCCTAGAATGGTAATTTCCCCTTGACGTAATGATCACGAGCTTTCGAAACATTCAAATTGTTCTCAGAGCAAACCCAATTCACCTGTGCCGAGGTGAATTGGCACATTCAAATTGTTCTCAGAGAAAGCCCAATTCTCTGTACTATGTGGCTCTTATCAGTATGGTATTAGTACTTGTAAGCTGTCTTATTGTAATGGCATATATCACAACGATATTTTCTAGTGCAAGTCATTGAAATGCATCTTATTACCATGATTATCTTCTTTATGGAGTATAAATCTAATTCCTGCCATCTCCACCTCCATCTTTGGAGGTTGATTAAGTTCATCATGAATGTTATTTGTTTATTGATAGATCTTTAAATACAACCAGTTTATTTATTTGTTTATGGATTTTCTGGATGCAAACAAGTTCAACCAGTGAAAAGAACATATACTATTATGATTGAATGTTGATCTTTGCTCTGAGCAGTGGTCAAATATTTTCATGAGTTAATGTATAAGTTGATTACCGTGATTGTTTTCTTCATGCAGTTTGGGCTTAAGTTCTTCATGAAAAATGAGATTCTCAACAAAATAGCTCATCACACATGTTATCTGTTTATTGATAGATTCTTTAAATACAAGAAGCATATTTATTTGTTCATGGATTCTCTGAATACAAGCAAGTTAAAATCACTGAAAACACCATATATTACTTTTATGATTGAATGGGGATATTTTCTCTGAGCAGTGTTCAAATACTTTCAAGAGTTCATGTACAAGGTTATTGGCAACTATTACTAAACTGTGCTTGCCCTGTATATGTATCATACATACACCAGATTAGACTTCTTGCTAGGGTTGAACACAGGAACACCCATTTGGAGTTTCGATTAATCTGAGTAGCTCTTAACATTTGGTCCATCAATGAATCCTTCAGTTTCCTGTAATTTTTAATGATTGTCAAATTTTAGCCATCTGTGTTTTGCCAAATTCAATATTCTGGGTAGTTACTGAAATTGAATTTGAATTTAGTAAGATAATAAAGTAATTTAAACAGAACTTAGAATAAGAATTACAATTTTCTAAAACATTGATAAAAATTTGCATTATGAAAATTTCAAAACATGTAATACTTTGTATGTTTTCATGATTGATCGTTAGAACCCTGTGTGATGCTGAAAGTTGGATTCCATGAATTCATTTTTCAAATAATTTGTTTTCACCACCAAACATAAAGTAATAGGTTCTACAGAGATGTTGCTCAAATGAGTGAGACATTTTATTATTGGATAGTTAGCATGAACAAGGCTGGATATTGAAGGAGCCTGTGGTGGATTCTATTTACTTTGAGTCAGGGTTGGTTATACAGTAGCATTTCTTTGAGCTTTTTAGTTTCCCTCAAAGTCCCTTCTCCTAACAGAATAACTATGTAAACAAATAACGGTGAGACAGTGATATTGAGTTCCCATTTATTCCTGTGGTAGATCCTTCTCTTTTAAATGCTGAAATCAATATGTTTAATTATTCTGCCACCAAAACAAGTAAGCAATGGGGATAATGGATAACTTCGTCTTAAATGTCTTGAGGCATTAAAAAATATGGAAGCTTATCCATTAATCAATATGAAAAATAAAGCCAAAGATGAGCATCCCATGATCCAGTTCACTATTTGGATACCAATTTCTATTTCAATTAAATTTGGCCTTGTATATATCCAATTAACTTTTTCAAAAGTTTTGGCCAAATCAAAAGTTTCATTACCAGAGCTAGTAGCATCAGTACCTTTATTGCGTGCAAACTTTATTGGGCTGTTCCCATTGTGTCGTGTATTTACTGTTGTGTATGAGCCCAAACTTTTCTTCGAAGATGACTTTTGAAGAGTTGCTTTGAGGCTGCAGCATGCCTGCTCTAAGTTTTGAAATGATTTTGTAAACAGAATTGCATAATGATATAGGCCTGAAATCATCCATTGTTTCTGGATCATATTTCTTTGAGATTAGAGCTACAAATGTGGCATTCAAAGCCCCAAGACTTCTGGATTCTGAATTTCCTTCAAGAAATCATCTTCTAGTAAGTCGTAAATGCCCAAGTAAAACTATGTAGTCCATCCATCTGTACCTGTGCTCTTTGCTTTCTTGATAGACTCAGGTAAAGATTTTGATTCTTCTTTTGCTAGCCCTGCTTCCATACTCTTTCTTTTCTGATCATCTATTAATCTGGGGAAAGAGGATGCCTCCTTCAGTACTTTTTCTATGTTGCATCCCAGAATATCTAAAATAAGAATTTGAAGTGATTAACCTTTATTTCTGCATCTCCTGAATTGATCAAGCCTTGGATCCATCATTTTTTCTGAGTTCCCATGTAGCATTGACATTCTTCCTGTGCTTAGCAAAATTTTGAAGAATTGTGTTTTCATCTCCCACTGCCAAACATATGGCACTGCTTTTCGCTCTATGCATCTTCCTCATTTTCTGGAAACTTCCATTTTGTTTCTTCTATTTTTTTGCAGTTTATATTTTCATATTTTGAGAAAATACCTTCCTTGTTTGTGTAAAATATTAATTTAATTTGTTCTTCTGTATCTATTAACTCTTTTTGGTTTTCTTCAGTGCTATGCCTAGCCCATTCTACCAATGTCTTTCTTGACTATTTTCAAATTCTACAAATTGTTTTCTTGATTCTTTTCAGATTGTACCAATTGTTTTCTTGATTCTTTTCAAATTCTCTGCAAATTGAAACATTATAGATTCGCCTATATTAGGTTGAAATTTCCTCCATTGCAAGGTTATAGATTTCTGATCTCCTCACCTTCTAACCAGTTATTGAATTTGAATGGATCCAGAGGTTCCTGATCATTTTTCAATTTGCAGGAGTTTAGGAAGATGGTTAGAGTCTCCTACTTCTCCCACACACAAGACTTTGGCCTGCATGCTTCTTTTAATAACCTCTTTGCTACCAGAAATCTATCCAGGCATTTAGAAACACCTTCACTGCCTTTTATGAATTTCTTCATGTTGGAACTAGCACATTAAATTCCACATCACATAAGGCAGTCTGCAAACAATTGGACAAGGTAGCCAACTGGGAAGTCTTGCAAGGTTTCCTTCCAGAATAAAATTGTCATCCCTGATTCCTTCTATTTCCTTAAACGCTTTAAAAATTAAAAGAGTTTTTATTTCACCATATGCCCCATAGAAAATTCTTTCCCTAAATCTTTTGATTTCAGATCTGTTCAGATAATTTTTTTTGGGTCTTTCACATAATGCATTTCCTGGGGAAACCCACTGGGCACTTACCCTCATTTTGAAGATGGTACCCAGGGTAAACTGGAATTTATAGAAGCTTGAAGCTTTGTTTTCTCACTTACGGGATTAGAACTTGGGTGGGGAGGATAACACCATCACACTGCTTGGGTTAGACCCAATTAACTTGTGCCTTGATACGTGCAGGTAAGAAGGACAAATTTGAAGTTCCATGGATTTGTTCCAGTATGTAATGAGGCCTCCTGATCTCCCTTTAGATTCTAGAGACTTAAAAGGACCAATTTTAGGAGTGATATAATAGCCTTTGTTCCAGGTTACTGTGAATGTCCTTTTGGCTATCTATTCCCTTTTTCTGACCCAGAGAACAATTAGGAATAGGTTCCATTCTATCTTTTGAAGTAAATTTTGAAAGGAATAGAGGGTTGGAATTAGAGACAAAATTGCTCATACATTTTGCCCACATTTTGATTGTTTCAGATTCAAGCTCTATGCCTTCCTGAGCATTCCATTCTTCTTTTGTAGAATCTGCTTACCAGAGTGTATGGGCTCTTTGTCTACTTTCCATAGCTTGATTTGTATTGAGCCCTGGCTCTCTTGATTTGACCCTTACTAAACAAAATCCTTGATACAAATCCTATTGTGTTGAATGATATTGATCCAACCTCAGAATGGGTAGAGGACTCAGGAGATTGACCTGGTTAAGTTTAAACATAATCATGATTTTGATGCAGATGACATTCACTTGGTGTGGGTAGATTTGGATGTGGATCCACTACTAGTAGGCAATGTAGGTGTAGATCCAAACCTATGTCACACGGTTCGAGTATATTGACTACCATACAACTACATTTGAGTGTGATTGCACCCAATCACCGATGCTCAGAAGCTTTTTCACTGTTGGTACATAACTCTTTCAGAAACTAGAACCTGTTACGTTTTTAATGGACTCTATCTTCTAAATTTTATGAACTTTGTTGTCAGTTATTTGCAGCTTTTGATGCGCGTATTCCTGTTCAGTTAATCACCCATTCAGTAACTTTTGTGGGAGCCATTTATTTATTTAATTTCTCTAAGGAAACTGAAGGATTCATTGATGGACCAAATGTTAAGAGCTACTCAGATTAATCGAAACTCCAAATGGGTGTTCCTGTGTTCAACCCTAGCAAGAAGTCTAATCTGGTGTATGTATGATACATATACAGGGCAAGCACAGTTTAGTAATAGTTGCCAATAACCTTGTACATGAACTCTGGAAAGTATTTGAACACTGCTCAGAGAAAATATCCCCATTCAATCATAAAAGTAATATATGGTGTTTTCAGTGATTTTAACTTGCTTGTATTCAGAGAATCCATGAACAAATAAATATGCTTCTTGTATTTAAAGAATCTATCAATAAACAGATAATATTTAAACATATAACATGTGTGATGAGCTATTCTGTTGAGAATCTCATTTTCATGAAGAACTTAAGCCCAAACTGCATGAAGAAAACAATCACGGTAATCAACTTATACATTAACTCATGAAAATATTTGACCACTGCTCAGAGCAAAGATCAACATTCAATCATAATAGTATATGTTCTTTTCACTGGTTGAAATTGTTTGCATCCAGAAAATTCATAAACAAATAAATAAACTGGTTGTATTTAAAGATCTATCAATAAACAAATAACATTCATGATGAACTTAATCAACCTCCAAAAATGGAGGTGGAGATGGCAGGAATTAGATTTATACTCCATAAAGAAGATAATCATGGTAATAAGATGCATTTCAATGACTTGCACTAGAAAATATCGTTGTGATATATGCCATTACAATAAGACAGCTTACAAGTACTAATACCATACTGATAAGAGCCACATAGTACAGAGAATTGGGCTTGCTCTGAGAACAATTCGAATGTGCCAATACACCTCGGCACAGGTGAATTGGGCTTGCTCTGAGAACAATTTGAATGTTTCGAAAGCTCGTGATCATTACGTCAAGGGGAAATTACCATTCTAGGGCTGGTTTTCACCGAGTGGTTTGAGAGCCTTTTAAGAGTTGATGGACTATCTGCTTCAACTATGCCTAGTGATTCTACTCTCTGTAAATTTCTTCTTCTGGAGGTGGAAGATGAAGCAGAGATTCCAAAATCTTGATTTGCAGTGACCTTCTGTGAAGCTTTAGTCGTTGCGTTTTCCTTCGCGTGCTTCACGATTTCTGTTGCAATTTCTCTGGGATTGATCACGTCCTTTGAGAACCTCAACGTTTTGTTGTTGCTGTTAATGCTTTGCTTGGACTCGGTTTTTGAGCATTGATATGGATGACTTCCAGAATACGAAGGCTTGGCGACGCGGGCGGTTTCTGAAGGACGCTTGAGGAGGGTTTTCTTAGACGTTAGTGAACAACTTAAATTTCTAGTATTATTGTTTGGAGAAAGTACTTTTGCTCCTTTGTCATGACGAGAAGCGCGAAAAGGAGCAACTTCATCAGCTAAAGGAGGTTTTGACCTACAACGAAACATTGACCCATTCGGTACCTTTGTGGCTTCTGCACATCGTGAGGAGGTTATTTCCTATGGTTCTGCTAGTTTTCTTTGTAAGGAATATCTATCTTCCAGCACACTTCCAAGATTCTCTTTATTTTTATGAATAAATTCCAATGCCTGCAGAAGTTTTCTGGACTGCTCGCGGTTGCTTTGTATGGTATTTTCTGGCGTAATGTTTTCTTCCCTTAACAACTTCTGGTCGTGTTTTTTTCTGGCGGCAGAGATGACATTATTGTGGTTTTCCGATTGAAAATACTGAGAATAATCTCTGTGTTACTGAATTTCGTAAGCTTCGAACTCGCGCTTGAACTCTTCTAGCTGTTTTTCTTGAGGATGTTCCCTAACGATGTGAGATCTGTTCGCATTTTGAGATATTCTGATGGACTGAACTTTAGAATCCTTTTGCTCTTGCCTGCCGCTGACAGAGTTTCGCCTGGAATGATCGTTAGAAACGGGCTCGTCTGGCATAAGTTCAAGACCCATCAGCCGGGCCACGACGTTTGGCATTCTCCGTTTCTGCTGATTTCTGTGATGGAAAATACAGAACATAGGCGTCTACCCGACCTGCAGAGCGGAATCGCAGAGCGAGAAGCACCGGGGAGCTGCAAAGCATCGCAGAACCTGAGAGCGCCGAGTCGAAGAGTAATTGCAGTGAGCGCGGGTGATCATTTCGAACCTGCCATAATACTCCATCTCGTCCCCGATCGGTCAGGGGATGTCAGGCGTCTGCATTCTGATTTTTTTGTCAGAGAATGAGAGGGAATGTGAGGACTGTAAGGGGAGGGTGGCGGAGAAAGAGGGTGGCGGAGCTAGGGGATGGTGGCTGAGGGCAGAGGTTGCCGGTGGCTGGCGCCGGACGATTTTCCAGCCGGTGCCGGAAAACGGGCCATTCTACAGCCTAAGTAGACTACTCCTTCACATTAATTCCTCATTCCTGTTATGAGAATTAATTTCATTTGGGATCAGTATGAGGATCGTTCGGCCCTTTTCAAGCTGTTAACTACGTGGTGGTCCAAAAGCTATGGCAATGGAACACGGAGACTACCCTAATTAGGCATTTAAGGAGGTGTGTTATTCAATCCTCATCACTTGTGGTCAAATTTTGTATAGTTTATAGTCTTACTTGTGATAAAATTCTGTATAATTTCTGTCTTTCTGTCTAAATTCTTTTGTTGTTATTCATTAGCTGCTGAATTTTGATATGGTAAAATAAGCTTTCATCCCTCATTCCTCGCTTTCTCTATTCTCACTTAACGCCTTACACAACCACAAAAATCCGCTCCATATACTGGTTTCAAGATCGTGTACAGTGGTTTCAAGATATTCAAGATGTTCTGAAGTGGAGGTTCTCTATCACTGGCTTCTGTAAAACCTTTAGGGTTCGTGGATTCACATATGCAGTACTCTGCTCCATTCTGGAGCTCAATTAGCTCATGACCATCCATTTGTGGTCTCAATCTTATAACATTTTTTTCACTAAATTTTTTGAGATCCCAATCAGAAACTAGTGCCTAGAAAAATGCCATAAATCCATCACTAGACCTGCAGAGCAAAGATTTCACCAGAAGTTTTGAATTCTCCCAATCGACTTGGGGACCACTTTTGACTTCAAACGAAACACCCTAATCAACACCATTGCGACCTGCTCTCATGCCAACATAGTTGAATGACACAAGTTTCTTTGTTTTTGCAACCTGGAATTATTTCTCATTTTTTGCAGGGCTTCTCAGTAAGGTGCCGCTTCTCTAAAAGGTCCCCTCTGCAGAGCCTGAATTGAATTGGGTATTAAGGTAATTATATGGATTTCAATAAGGCTCATCCACCTTGTTGATAAGAATGCAATTTTATATGGATTTCAATAAAGCTCATTCGCCTTGTTGATAAGAATGCAATTATATGGGACCTGAATTGGGTATACATATCTAACGGATGTGTATAGTTGAATAACACAAGTTTCTTTGTTTTTACAACCTGGAAATACTTCTGATTTTCTGCAGGGCTTCTCCGTAAGGTGCCAACAGGTCCTCCCTGCAGAGCCTGAATTTGCTATTAAGGTAATTTAATGTCCTCCCTGCAGAGCCTGAATTTGCTATTAAGGTAATTTTATGGATTTGACTAAGCCTCATCCACCTTGTTAATTGTTAAGAATAAGGGTTAATTTATTGAGTTCATAATTGCCATGGCCCTGCATCTTCGCAAAAAAAAATAGAGAACAAACGTATAAGGACTGATATTTACTAATTACACTTGTTGATCAAACGTCTTATTGTAAGCTGTCCAATCTTTTGTATTTAAGTTTTAAATATGGAGCCAGAGTATTTAAATTTGTGTTGTATTTAAGTTTTAAATATGGAGCCAGAGTATTTAAATTTGTGTTGGCTAGGACTGTGGAAAAGATGAAAAGAAATTGCAAATCTCTACTCTTATAATTTAACATAGGACCAATATCAACACGGTTTAGTTTTGACTATGTAATCATTTTATTGAATATCAAAAATACTAAAACAAAAAATTAATGAGGGAAGAATGGTGATTTTCTGTTGATTTCTTTCGCTGGGAGTAATTCATTATTTTTATATTTCGTCGAGTTCATTCCATTTATGTATTTAGTGTATTTGTGGTTCTAGCTTATTTGCGGATAAGTTTATACTGCCTGTGTAGTTTTGTTTTTTACCTAGTTGCATGCTAATTTTTCTTGACAATTTTTTACCTGTGTAGTTGGGTGCCAATTTTCTGACAATTTTTTTCCCTGTGTAGTGGAGGGTCAATTTTCTGATACTGCCTTTATAGTTTAGTTTTTCACCTCTCTGTAGTTGGGTGGAATTTTTTTACCTCTGTAATTGGGTGTCAATTTTCTGAGATTGCCTTTGTAGTTTATTTTTTTACGTTTATTGTTGGGTGTCAATTTTCTCTAGCAATTATGAGTATTACTTAGGTAACCTGTGGCTTTGAAAATCAATTTTCCATGACTGCCTCACTAATAAAAAAAAAAAATCTAGCAGCTTAATAAAAAAATATTTTTTCTAGTTCATATTAAGTGGCTGTCTCCAAATAATTTTGAATTATGCTTTTATCTTGATTCGAAAAACCAACATTAGGCTAAATGATCAGTCCTTATGATCACCTCCATCAAGATATTCATTGAGAAGAATATTTCGAGAATTTACTTTTAGTGAAGGGAATTTCATTTTTTCTTTTAGTTTTATGAGAGTATTTTTTATTGATTTCTTCAGCCATTACTGTAGTTTCTCTCTATCCAATCACCCATTTCATTTCGATCATTCCATTTATACATTTAGTCCATTTGTTGTAGTAGGCTAGGCTAGGTTAAGTTGGGCTAGGTTAGGCTAGGTTAAGTCGGGCTAGGTTAGGCTACGTTAGGTTAGGCTAGGCTAGGAAAGGATAGGCTAGGTAAGGCTAGGTTAGGTTACGCTTGCTTAGGCTAGGCTAGATTAGATTAGGCTAGGCTAGGTTAGGCTAGGTTAGACAAGGTTAGGCTAGATTAGGTTAGGCTAGATTACGCTAGGCTAGGCTAGGCTATGTTAGCTTAGGTTGGGTTAGGCTTCGTTAGATTAGACTACATTAGGCTAGGCTAGGCTAGGCTATGCTATGCTAGGCTAGGCTAGGTTAGGTTAGGTTAGGCTAGGCTAGGTTAGGGTATGTTAGGTTAGGCTAGGCTAGGGTAGAGTAGGTTAGGCTAGGGTGGGCTAGAGTAGGCTAGTCTAGAGTAGGGTAGGTTAGGCTAGGCCACATTAGGCTAGAGTAGGTTAGGCTAGGATAGGCTAAGATAGAGTAGGCTAGGCTAGGATAGAGTAGGCTAGGCTAGGCTAGACTATGATCGACTAGAGTAGGCTAGGCTAAACTAGGCCAGACTAGGCTAGGCTAGGGCCAGTCTAGGCTAGGCCAGAATAAGCTAGGCTAGGCCAAACTAGGCCAGAATAGGCTAGGCTGGACCAGACTAGGCTAGGCTAGGCTAGGCTGGGCCAGACTAGGCTAGGCTAGGCTGGGCCAGACTAGGCTAGGCTAGACTAGGCTAGGCGAGGCCAAACTAGGCTAGGCTAGGGCACGGTAGGGTAAAGTAGGCTATAGTAGACTAGGATAGGCTAGGCTAGAGTAGGGTAGGCTAGGCTAGGCAAGGCTAGAGTAGGGTAGGGTAGGCTAGGCAAGGCTAGAGTAGGCTAGAGAACACTAGGATAGGCGAGGCTGAGCCAGGCTAGAGTAGGCTACACTAGGCTAGAGTATGCTAGGGAAGGCTAGGCTAGGCTAGGCTAGAGTAGGTTACGCTATGCTAGGTTAGGCTTGGATAAATTAGAGTAGCCTAGAGTAGGTTAGGCTAGACTATGCTATGCAAGGTTAAGCTAGGATAGAGTAGGCTAGGCTAGGCTAGGGTAGAGTAGGCTAGAGGAGAGTAGGGTAGGCTAGAGTAGGCTAGCCTAGAGTAAGCTAGTATGGGATAGGTTAGGCTAGAGTAGGTTAGGGTAGGCTAGAGTAGGCTAAGCTCGGCTAGGCTAGGATAGAGTAGGCTAGGCTACGCTAGAGTAGAGTAGCCTAGAGTAAGCTAGGCTAGAGTAGGCTAGGCTAGGCTAGAGTAGGCAAGAGTACGTTAAGCTAGAGTAGACTAGAGTAGGCTAGGCTAGAGTAAGCTAGGCAAGGTTAGAGTAGTCTGGGCTAGATTAGAGTAGGATAGGGTAAAGTAGGCTAGGCTAGATTAGGCTAGAGTAGGGTATGGTAAAGTAGGCTAGGCTAGGCTAGGCTAAGCTAGGCTAGGCTACAGTGGGCTAGAGAATGTTGGGCTAGGCGAGGCTAAGCTAGGCTAGAGTAGGCTACTCTAGGCTATAGTATGCTAGGGTAGGCTAGAGTAGGCTGGGCTAGGGTAGGCTAGAGTAGGCTGGGCTAGAGTAGGGTATCCTAAGCTAGCCTAGAGTAGGCTATGCTTGGCTAGGCTAGAGTAGGCTAGGCTAGGCTAGGATAAATTAGAGTAGTCTAGAGTAGGTTAGGCTAGAGTAGGCTATGCAAGGTTGCTAGGATAGAGTAGGCTAGGCTAGGCTAGGCTAGAGTAGGCTAGAGTAGAGTAGGGTAGGCTAGAGTAGGCTAGCCTAGAGTAAGCTAGTCTGGGCTAGGTTAGCCTAGAGTAGGCTAGGGTAGGCTAGGGTAGGCAGCACCGGGGGAGCTGCAGAGCGGAATCGCAGACCGAGAGAGCGCCGGGTCGAAGAGTAATTGCAATGAGCGCGGGTGACCATTTCGAACCTGCCATAATAGTCCAGCTCGTTCCCGATCAGTCAGGGGAGGTCAGGGGCCTGCATTCAGATTTTTTTGTCAGAGAATGAGTGGGAAGGTCAGGACTGTCAGGGGAGGGTGGCGGAGAAAGAGGGTGGCGGAGCTAGGGGATGGTGGCGGAGGGCAAAGAGGTTGCCGGTGGCCGGAGCCGGACGATTTTCCGGTCGGTACTAGAAAACGAGCTATTCTACAGCCTAGATAGACTACTCCTTAATATGAATATCTCACAGATCAGATCAGGAAATAAATATTGTTTGCACTCAACGGTCATGCTTTTGCTGATGTGGGAAAAGCATATTGGATTCCCAGTTTTAAAGCAATGCTTTTCCTGAAAAAGCAGCTCGTGGAAATTAAGACCACAATAATTTTATTTTTTATTCCCAGAAATATTTATTTATTTTGTTATAGTAGTTATATTTAAAACATTTTATATGATTATAATATTTAATTATATCATTTTTGGGATTCATATATTATATAGAATTTATAATTTTAATTATGTGAAAGAAATTTAAATGATTAAATTTGAGTGGTTAAATTACAGGTTGCATGCATGCATACAACAAGGAAAGGGAAAGGGAAGTAAGTTTTTTAATTGAAAAATAAAACTCATAAAAATTGTCTATTTAATACTCTACACCAATAAAAAATAGAATTTTTGAATTTAATTACAAACTATTTGTCTTTATTAAAGTTTGAATAAATTTAAAAAAAATAATTAAAAAAAACTATTAGTAAATCAATTGAAAATTGAATATGCTATATTTTCATATTCTTATCAATGCGCAAATATAATAAGAGATGATTAGCTAACATGCTAATAATAATTACTAATATATTGTTTTGTGATTACATTTAAGAAATATTTTTTAACTTAATATTGTTTTGTGATTACATTTAAGAAATATGTTTTAACTTAATATGAAGAAATCTTAATTAGATTTAAGTGTTATTTACTCAGTAAAAAAGAGATTTATTATTTTTCATTGATTAACCAATTTTACGTTACATAAAAAGTTTATTCATTTTCATTTTTTTGGAACTCATTTTATGAATGGACAATGGGTACATTACCATTATTGCTTATATTTGTTAATTAAGGAAATGAACATAATTTGTGGAACTTGTTAGTTTGTGTAAATAAATTAAATTATTATTTAAAAATAATAAATAGATTGGGAAATTAACCTAATTTGTTTTACTTGCTAACTTGTTTAAATAAATTAAATTATTATTAAAAAATAATAAATTTTAATCTATAATGTTAAACTATAGAAATTTTGCATTTTTTTTTGTGAAACTCAAAGTAATATGGGTTTGACAAAAAAACCTAATACATTATCTATTGCATATAATAGGGATAATAAGGAACTTAGATAGTATTTTCAGTTTGGCATCATTTATGTTATTGTTGGGGATTTTACATTGTTGAGGCTTATACTCATTATTAGAAACCACTCTTGCACGTATATTCTGGATCAGTACAATAAAATTCAGTTAGAGATAATTTCACTTAAATGCTATAAATGTGATTTTTATTGTTAATGTTTATTTTCCAAATAATTAAAGGTGTTGATTAAATTGGGAATTAATAAATTTTATGAATGAAATATGCAAATATATTAGATACTATTTAAAATATATTCATAATTAAATATCATATAATTGGAAGTTTTAAATTTATTTTGATACTTACAATTAAGAAAAAATAAATAAAATTTAGCAAATGTATGAAGCATCTAATTTAACTCCAATGAAGACTTCTATAAAAGTTATGCAAAGGTTAGGAACCATTATCATTAATAATTTTGAAATGTCAGAAGTGGTGTATCATGATATTGAAAGTGCAACAAAAATAATGATAAATCATATAAAACCATGGATAAACATTCTAATAAATTCAAGATTTTTAGTTTTCCATTTCTCAAACAATTTTGACCAAGAATGTAAATTTGACTTGATGAAGTTGTTCTTTCAATTGTAATTGTAAATCTAGCTTCCAAAATCAAATTGTCCTATTGCAACAATTGGCCAAATTCCTCTTACTTCCCATCGTTTTGGCAGAATAATGCATATCAATCCCAATGGCCACCCTAACTGGCAGTCAAGCTAGGAAAGACCTATAAATCAACCAGCAGGAACAATCCCCCTACCTCAACCCACACTTCCAGCACCCTACACATTACAACAGAACCCTTAGACCAACCTACGACTGCAGCTCCCACCCAACCCAACCCGAAACCCAACAACAAACCAGTTCAATCTGTGCAAATTATTGAAGGACCGGAGCCAAAAACCGAGTTAAGAGAGTGCAATGAGCTTCAATTAAGATCTGGGCGGATAATAGAATCAGACGGGGATAAAAATAAACAAATTGAAGATCAATTACCTATAGAACAAGCACCACAAGTGGAGAACATGGTTAAACAGAAAACTCATGATCAAATGATCACCTCTTCTCCACCATTCCCAGAAAGATTAATCATACCTCGCCCAATAGAATACCCCAATTTTTATCTTCTGGGAGAACTAAAAAATTGTGTATAAAAATACCGCTCCTCCAGGCTATTCAGGACATTCTAATTTACGCAAAAACTATTAAGGAATTGTGTATGAAAAAGCCAAAGAGGAAAATAAAAACAACCCCAACTGTCCAGTAGTCGGTACCTTATCTAATTTACTATCAAGCAGAGAAACACCTGAAAAATATGAGGACCCAGGAAATCCTATAGTCACTGTGCAAATAAATGGATGCTCCTTCCCCAATGCATTAGCCAATTTAGGAGTAGCAATCAATATTCTTACAACCACAACTTGTCAAAAGCTTGGCATTACATCCTTGGACCCAACCATGACCTTGTTGGAACTGGCTAACCAATCGGTAGTCAAACCAGAAGGCACATTACAAGATGTAATGGTGTCAGTAGACTCCTGGGAATACCCTACAGACTTTCTGATCATCAATCCTAGAAACCGACTCGATGGACATCCCATAATTCTAGGTAGACCTTAGCTAGCAACCACGAATGCTTACACAAGTTGTTGAACATACAGCATGACTATAGCAAGAGGAAGCAATGTGAAGAATTTAGCCTTATATCCTCCAGGTCAGCCAAGTTTAACAAGAATAAAAACCAGAAAACAACCTATATCATATCTAACTGAAAACATTAGATCAC
>APFE031109064.1:10571-29745 GCA_000404065.3 Pinus taeda
TTTATAATAAAATATATATTTTAATTATGTTATGAACATATGAATTAAAATTAGGAAAGATTTTTGTTGATTAACATCATTAAGAGTTAAGGGAAATCACTTTTCCAATATGAAATAATAAAAATTTCATATTTTATTAGAAAGAAAATAAATATAATTATATTTCTATTGAAAATGATATAATTATATTCTATAAATGCACAATGATTATGTATTCAAGAAAGGAAAAGATTGTTTTGGATCCATATTGAATTAGATGGATATTTGTGGCCACGCGTCTATTTTACATGGACCCCCAACGTTGTCCTTTTTAGTTTTTTAGTTTCTTTAATTGTAGCACAATTTTTATTTTTGGCAATTTTTCAGGCCGTGAACTTCTAGAGCCGTTTTGAGGAACTAAATGACTTTTTTTTATAGGGAAAATAGAGAGAACAAAATAAACCCGAAGTGGTTCACCAATTTTATTATACTATTCTCTTCGAAATCTTCGAAAAGAGGTATTATAATAACCAAACAGATATCGTATGCAAAGGATACAACCCCGAAAATTTGACGTACCAATTTACCCAAACGGGGCCCATAGTTTTGGTGCTTCATCTCCTAGGGTTATGTTTTTGGATGCTTAGGGTTTTCCATTGCTTCTCAATAATAAATAGGCCTTTGAGCCTCATTGTAACACAACCCAAAGGCATGTATCTGTCACATCTCTTCTCAAAGATAAGTTACCATCGCCCGAGCTAGTTTATTTCCATTCTATTTGTAAGTATGTTTTAGTATTTTGATATTAATAAAATAAAGTGTTATTTCTACTGTATCTATATATTTATGATTATATCTATAATTTGTTTCGTTCCTATTTAAATTTGGATTAGTGGTATCAAAGTGGTATGCTCTTTCTCTCTGTTTCTTTACATGCCCCGAACAAGGTCACAGTATAAGAAGTTAGGAATCGAACAGGTTGAACCTTTGTAAGACCAGCCTTGCAAATCTCGAAAATGTTCCATGGCGAAAGAAAAGAAAAACAAGGGGGCAGGAGATCCTTTCAAAATACTACTCAAGGAAGCCCTCGACCAACACAGGAACGTGATGATGGATAACCTTGCCCAGATCCATCGACGACCACCCACATGCGATGGATATTCATCCAACAGCCACTATAGGGGTGCCACTCCTTTTAAGGTACAAGTTAACTTTGATATTCTCATATTTGAGGGCCAGATAGATGTAGGTGTCGTAGATAAATGGTTAAATCTATTGGAAGGATATTTTTTAGTTCATGACTTTTCAATTGAAAAAAGGGTACTTTTTCACTTCTCAAAGTCACCCCAAATGTTAAGGACTTGTGCAAAACTACTATGAACAAAAGGACGAGAGGAATCCTCACCGTTTTCAGCTGTACCCACTTCAAATTCTTTTCAAGATGTCATCAAGGAACAATATTACCTTGTTGGGAGCTATGAAGATAAATACATCAAGTAGACCATGCTATGGCAGGGAAGGGACCAAGATGTGTCAGAGTTGACAAATATTTTCCACACTCTTCGTGAGAAGATGGGTATGAAGGATTGTGAGCGGCATTTGGTACTCAGGTACCATGTCTATCTACACAAGTACATCCAACACGATATGGAGTTCTTGGACATCTCCTTGCTTGAAACGACGTACAGATGCGCTGTCAAGATTGAGTAGAAGTTTAAATAGAAGAAGTGAGACTTTGGATCTATGAATCCAAAGAAAAGGACAAAACCAAGAAGACAAAGAAAGACATCATAAAACTCTGTGAGTTTCGTAAGAGCTTCACTCACAACACAAGTGAGTGTCAAGCCAAGCAGTGACTAGTGGTTGAGTTGAAGGCTTCAGAGTCATACGCATGTTTCGACTTTAAGTCAGAACCCGATAAGGGTTATAACAAAGGGAAGCATATCATTGACATGGAGCCCATTGCAACCGTAGCCAGTACTAATATCTAGAAGAATGAGCCTGAAGATCCAGATGAGGGGGGAATGCCTCTTCCATTCAAAAATGTGTGTGAAGGGTTCCACATTGTAGTGCATTATCGACAACGAGAGCCAAAAGAACCTCATTTTAGCAGAGTTCATGAAGTGGCTAGGCCTCCTGACTATAGCATATCCACAACCACACACCATTGGAGGGCTTCACTAAGGACAAGATCTCGACGTCAGCCAATAGTATCGCCTTCCCTACATCATCAATCCCTTCACAGATGAGGTATTGTGTGATGTTTCTCCTCTTAATGTTTGTGATGTATTATTAGGATGACCATAATTGTGGAAGTGACATGCTATATATGAGTCTAGTCCTTGCTTTGTGATTATTACTTTTGTAAATAAGTTGTATAAAATACCAGAGGTAGCCCCACATATCACCATCTCTTTGATCAATACAAATCAATGCAGTAAGATCATTTCCAAGACCAAGAAGTTTTTTCCTTGTGATTCACCCTAAAGGAAAAAAGAATGTTGTTGCCACAGTTTCCAAACAGGGCTCCTCCGTATAGTAGCAGTAGATGGAAAAGGTCGTGGAGGAGTACAGGGACATTTTCATCTCACCTATATGGGTATCCTTACACTGTCAGGTCAAGCATTCCATCGATCTAATCCCAAGTGCACTACTACCTAATAGGTCTATCTATTAATGCTCTGTCATGGAGAACTATGAGATCAAGACGCAAATTCAACAGTTTTTTGCGGAAGGGACACATCACGCCAATCTCATCACCTTGTGGGATACTGATTGTATTGGTACAAAAGAAGGATGGGACTTGGAGACTCTGTATTGACTATCGAGCATTAAACGAGATCAATGTCCTGAATAGGTACCCAATTACATAGATTTATGACCTTCTAGACCAGCTCAAGAGGGGAAAATATTTAAGCAATATTGACTTAAAGTCAGGTTATCTCCAGGTGCCTATCGAACCGTCTGATGTGTGGAAGGTTGCCTTCAAATCCAAGGAGGGCCTTTTTGAATGGTTGGTCATGCCTTTCTAGTTATTTAATTTCCTCGAAACCTTTATGAGATTGATAAACAACATATTGTGACCCTTCACCAATGCATTCATGGTGGTGTATTTAGATGACATCTTGATCTTTAGTTAGAGTTGGGAAGAGCACCTCCACCATATTCGACAGATCCTTCAAACCCTGCGAAAACATAAGTTGTGTGCCAATTTGGAAAAATGCGCTTTTAGCATGACCCAAGTTCAATATATGGGGTACATCATCGATCAGGAGGTGCGAATGTGGACCCAACCAAGTTACAAATCATTCAGGATTGGCTAGCCTTGACCACTCTAATAGAGCTTCGCAGCGTTTTGGGTCTTGCCAATTTCTACCACAGGTTCATGTGGGGGTTCTATCATATCAGTTGGCCTTTAAGTCATGTCACCAATGGCAGAGTGAAAGAAAAAAATTGGTCTGAAACCCAAGGTGTTTACAGAGTTGAAGCATCACCTATGTTCTGCACCAGTTCTCACATTACCAGACCTGTGCCAGCCATTTGAGATTAAGACAAATGCCTCCGATTATGTTATTGGTGTAGTTCTCAGTTAGCAACGACATCCAGTGGCTTACCATAGTAAGAGACTTTCAGACATAGTCTAAAAGTATCCCACTTATGACAAAGAAATGTATTCCATTGTGCATGGCTACCATCAATGGAAGCATTACATTATGTGGAAGGAAATGATCATCCACACAAATCACCGACCCCTATAGTTCATACAGACACAAGGGATGTTTCAGAATGATCACCATAAAAAAGGGTCCACATACCTACGATAGTTCCATTTGAACATTAAGTACAATAAGGGCAACCCCAATAATTTTGCAAACTACCTCAACCGACCACCAGCCATGGTGTTGATCATTGTGCTTGACTCCGTTAGATAATAGACTTCGGGGTGGCCGCATCTTTACAAGAGCGATCCAAAATTTGGCAGCACGTGCCAGACACTCCTGGAAGGTAAGAAAGTTCCAAATTTCCACGTCCAAGATGTACTGTTATGCCTCCTAGGACACATTTGTGTTCCTTCAAGTGAGCGTGCAAAGATGATTTGGGAGGCGCACTACAGTTGGGTCACTAGACATTTCAAAGTAGAGAAAATAGTGGTAGTACTGTAGAAGTATTTTTATTGGTTGAACCTTCATTGAGATGTTGGGAGGTACATTAAATCATGCACTTCCTGCGCCATTGCTAAACCAACCATCAAGAAGAAATACCTATATACTCCTCTTCCTACTCCTAGTCGAGCTTGGGAATCCATATCCATGGACTACATATCCAACATTCCTTATACGAAGCACAATAATGAATGCCTTTTCGTGGTCATTTATAGATTCTCTAAGATGGTCATTATGGTGGCATGCAACAATAGTATCACAACAGATTCCACTGCTAACTTCTTCTTTCAGTGAGTGTGGGTACACTTTGGGATCCCATATTCTAGTGTCTCAAATCAGGACAACAGATTCTTAAGTGCATTTTGATTAAGTATCTAGTCGATGCTGGATACCAAACTCACTAGGTGCACAAATTCCCATCCTCAAAATGATGGGAAAATAGAAGTCGTCAACAAGATGATCATACACATTATATGCATATACAACTTGAAGCATCAACGCACATCGGATGAAAGCCTCCCCTATGTCGAACAAAGCTACAACAGAGCTCTCCACAACTCAATGGGTCATAGCCCATTTCAAGTAGGAGTAGGATTTCAGCCATTATGTCCCATTGATGTGGCCATAGCATTTGTAGGTACTCAGGCAGATTCAACTCATGTCTAGTCTGAAGTCGATAGGGATAACAACTTGATTGAGCACATTCAACGCAATCGACAATAGTTCCATGATATATTTGATAGAGCCAATGCTAAGTACAAGTAGTGCCATGATCAACATAAGGTGTCGCACAAGTTCCAAGTGGCTGACAAAGTTTGGCTACTTTTGTAGAAGGAGTGCCTCGCTTGACCACACCACAAGATTCATCCACTCTAATATGCACCATACATCATCACCAAGGTTGTATGAGACAATGCCTTCGAGATCATCATTCCACCGTTCCTTGCTATGCACCTAGTGTTCAATGTAGATCACCTTGGGCCATACTTTCCTCCATTGTTGGACACATCCGACATTACAGAACAACTCACAACAACAGAGCTAAACCTAGACTGCATGGAATAGGCCACAACTAATTAGATCATGGAAACACAATAAATAACACTTTCCAGTAGAAGATACAAATACATTGGGTTATCAAAGCTAGCCAACTTCTTCACCAAGGCAAGTGCCTCACCAGGGACCAAGTTTAGTAGAAGTTTCCCCATCTCATAGAGGCACTCAATGCAATGGGGACCATTTCTTCCTAAGAGGGGAGGATTGATCTAGGTGGATATTGGTGGCCACCCAACTATTCTAGTTGGACTCCCAAAACTGTCTCTTTTAGTTTTCCAGTTTCTTTTTTTGTAGCACAATTTACTATTTTTGGCAGTTTTGTGGTTCCTGAACTTCCGGAGTCGTTTTGAGGCTGACGTTTTTAGGGAAAATGGAGAGACAAAAAGAGACCTTCAATAATTCACCAATCGTTTTTCCAGACTTCTATTTGAGATCTTTGAAATGAGGTATTATGATAGCCAAATGGAGATCGTATGCCAAAATTATGACCTGAGGAAGTTTCTATACCAATTTATCCAAATGGGGCCCATTGTTTTGGCGCTTCATCTCCTAGAGTTATGTTTTTCGATGTTTAGGGTTTTCCATTGTTTCTCAATAATAATTAGGCCTTTGATCCTCATTGTAACAAAGTCTAGAGGCATGTAGCAGTCACATCTCTTATTAGAGATAAGCTACCATTGACCAAGCTAGTTTATTTCCATTTTGTTTGTAAGCATATTTTAGTGTTTTGATACTAATGAAATGAAGTGTTATTTCTACTGCATATTTGTATTTATGGTTATATCTATAATTTGTTGCGTTCCTTTTTATGTTCGGATCACATATCTAGATTAGGCCTGATATACATAAATACACATTAGCATTCTTAAAAGCTTTGACCAAAAATACAAATGTATGAGATATCCTCATTCACCTAGGTAGAGTACGAGAAAAAATCATGACAAAAAAACGAAAAAAGTGTATGAAAACTATTGAACAAGGAAAAAATGTTTTGAAGTTAGTCCTTGTATGGCCTATGATAGAAGACATAGCCAGTAGTACCATCATGATGGACTGCTTGCTGGTTCTAATGACAATCTTCCTAGTTTGGCTGCAATATCTTCTATGTCTCCGTCTCGGTCCCTTTTCAATTCACTGAGGTCATCAGTCATTAAATCTACAACTCCTTTGTAGTATAAAATTTTATATGCCTTTCACTCAGATTAGCATTAGGTGCCTTTACTTACACAAACTAAGCCTCAAAAAATAGAGGTTCCGCCATCAGTAATTTTAGTTTTAGCATGGCGGATATCCGTGCCAAAATCCATGCATTGCAATAATGGAAACCTTGTAAAACTAATTCATAACACTTCCGCCGCGCTGCAATTGAATATCCATCGTTCTTAAGAATGACAGACAGAGTATAAGGAATGGTGTGTACAGTGCTTTTGAACGCACACACCTCATAGCATTATAACAGTCCACCGTATAAGAGTTATGCGCACAGCGCACAAAGTTCTAACAACCACCACGACTCACACAATGTAACATTAAACAATACATAATCGGTGTGCTGTCCATACAATCCCAATACAATAGCATGCGCGGTATATTGGTGTTCAGATGCCATGGTACACGGTTAATTGACACCGCATTTCAATGTAATGCCACCGCCTTTCAATGTCATCCACAGGCATACATATAATGTCTGCACAGTTCTATATACTTATTTTAATTAATATTTGGCGCACAACAATTATATGTTCAACAAGCATAAAGAATACAGTAAAGACAACGCACGCACAGCACTGTTCTAAAGGCACATTCAAGCCTGTTTTATTCATCCCTTCAAAAAAATTAACTGCGCGAATGATATCCCCATATACATATCCACCACAGATCCGTTGTGTCCCCTTTTAATCTAAGACATTGTTTTTTTTCCTTTAGGAGCTGCGGAATACAGTCATTCCCCCTATGGTTCATGCATAAAAAAAAATTCCTAATTCTGGTCTTTTACCTAAGAGGAAATCTTTCTTACTTAGCGGCTAATTTTTTACATCTTTTTCTTTCTTATCCATAGCTGCCTTATTACAAAAGCAGTCACACATAGAACAACTAATCTAGCATGCCTTATTCTAAGCCTATCTAGAAAATATGGCATGTTTTTTCTCCCTATCTAGTTTCTAAATTTAGCTAAAAAAACATAGAAACAGCAGGCAAAGATCCCACTCCTTGCCTGTAGATAATCTTTTTGATTTTTGGAATAAATCAAAAGATTTTTCCCCTTCTGAGTCACATGCGCCTGCATCAGACTCCCAAGGTAGAAAAAATTCATGGTCTCCTGATCATGGGTTTTGTGGTCTTGGTCTTCCTGGATCCCATACTTTGTTCTGCAACCGTCTAAATGCTTTACTCCTTTGTTGCCGCTGCATTTCTGTTGTCATTTCCTCCATTTTCTTCTTCCTGTCAATCAGGTTCAAGTTCTGATCGATCTCGCTTGCTGCTATTTATATTTTTCTCCATTTGGATTGTTGCATCATCAGCTGCCACATTTCTTCAATTTCTATGTCCAGCTTACTACTGTTGTTCCCGATTTCTGTTAACTCAGCTGCTACCATAGATGTTGGTTCCACGGCCGCCATAGATGTTGCTACCTCCCAAGATTCCTGTCCCTCTGCAACATACTTTGGCTCATCACCTGTAAACACAATCAAATTGTTAGCATTAAAATCACAAGACCCACTGGTCTCATTTGTCGATTTAGTCACCAACTTTTCTCTCTGCAGCTTCAAGTCTTTTTCAGGACTCAAAAATTTTCTACTCGCTTTCTCCTCATCTTTCTCTGGCAATATTTCAGCATGCTGATTTGTATTCACCATGACACTGTCAACTAGTCTCGCCTTCTTACCATCTTCTGCTTCATGACTGTCCTTCATGAAAACTTCCCTGCCTTATTTCCTCAGCAAATTAACCTATGCATAAGTCCTCTGTTTCTTCAGTTCTCTTCTCTGAAGATCTAGTTTTCTGTATAATTCAATAAATTCATTAGGAGTAGATTTTGGAAACTTCACATAACCTCTTATACCTTCAACGATTCTTGAGCAATCATCAGCTAGTTGTTCTCTTTCTATACCAACATCCTGATTAGACTTCTTCCTTATGACAATATCAGCTAATTGTCTTTCACCTGCAAACATACACAAATTGTCAGATTTAAAACCATGTGTCCCTTTTTCCTTACTTGAAGTTTCAGTCTTCAAGTCTTCATCTTCACTATCTCCCAGAAATTCTCCTTGTTCCATTCCAACTTCCTCTTGACTCATCTTCTTGCCATTTACCTTGGCATCCTCTTTCTTATGTCCTCTGCTGTGGCTTTTTCTTGAACCTCTGCTATGACTATTTGTAGTCAGCTCCTTTGCAACAAGCCTCTGCAACAGCTAGTCCTCCTGGCTGCAATCTTACATCACTAAGTTCTCCTCACTTAGTCTTTTGGTAAGCACGGGTCCTCCGTCTGGAACCTCTTCCTGAGAAACACCTTTGCTCCCTCTAGGCTTCTGCAATCTCCCACTCTCTCCTGAGAACACTTCAGTTGTCCTCTCTATCCAATTCCTTATTGGATTCTTCAGGTTCACTGCCACTTCTCTGCAACCATAAACTTCAATTCATAAATTTCAAATCAGGGAATCATCTCACCTTTAAGATCTTGCATGATCTTGTCCTCCCTTTGTTTCTACAATCTTGTTCACTTGTGTATGCTGCGTATCAGATTTAAAATCTGGTCTTCATCATTCACCACACATTCAAAAATACATTTCAGCTCAACAAACCTTCTTGCATTCATTCATCCACTACATGCAATTAATTTAACTAAAAAAAAAACTTGAATCATCAAACAGAGATATTCCAGCTCTAATACCAACTTCCGCTGCTCCGGAATCCTTCTCTCCGCAGGAAACTTTCCCTGCTCTGATACCACTAATGATGGACTGCTTGCTGGTTCTAATGACAATCTTCCTAGTTTGGCTGCAATATCTTCTATGTCTCCGTCTCGGTCCCTTTTCAATTCACTGAGGTCATCAGTCATTAAATCTAGAACTCCTTTGTAGTATAAAATTTTATATGCCTTTCACTCAGATTAGCATTAGGTGCCTTTACTTACACAAACTAAGCCTCAGAAAACAGAGGTTCCGCCATCAGTAATTTTAGTTTTAGCATGGCGGATATCCGTGCCAAAATCCACGCATTGCAATAATGGAAACCTTGTAAAACTAATTCATAACACTTCCGTCGCGCTGCAATTGAATATCCATCGTTCTTAAGAATGACAGACAGAGTATAAGGAATGGTGCGTACAGAGCTTTTGAACGCACACACATCATAGCATTATAGCAGTCCACCGTATAAGAGTTATGCACACAACGCACAGAGTTCTAACAACCACCATGACTCACACAATGTAACATTGAACAATACATAATCGGTGCACTGTCCATACAATCCCAATACAATAGCATGTGCGGTATATTGGTGTTTAGATGCCATGGTACACGGTTAATTGACACCCCGTTTCAATGTAATGCCACCGCCTTTCAATGTCATACACAGGCATACATCCAATGTCCGCACAGTTCTATATACTTATTTTAATTGATATTTGGCGCACAACAATTATATGTTCAACAAGCATAAAGAATACAGTAAAGACAACGCACGCACAACACTGTTCTAAAGGCACATTCAAACCTGTTTTATTCATCCCTTCAAAAAAATTAACTGCGCGGAAGATATCCCCATATACATATCCACCACAGATCCGCTGCGTCCCCTTTTAATCTAAGACACTGTTTTTTTCCTTTAAGAGCTCCGGAATACATTCATTCCCCCTATGGGTCACGCATAATTTTTTTTTTCCTAATTCTGGACTTTTACCTAAGAGGAAATCTTTCTTACTTGGCGGCTAAGTTTTTACATCTTTTTCCTTCTTATCCATAGCTGCCTTATTACAAAAGCAGTCACACATAGAACAACTAATCTAGCATGCCTTATTCTAAGCCTATCTAGAAAAGATGGCATGTTTTTTCTCCCTATCTAGTTTCTAAATTTAACTAAAAAAACATAGAACCAACAGGAAAATGATCCCACTCCTTGCCTGTAGATAATCTTTTTGATTTTTGGAATAAATCAAAAGATTTTTCCCCTTCTGAGTCACATGCGCCTGCATCACATCATGAAGTTTCGAAATATCTCATGTGCCTTCATCAATCAATAAACCTTCTCTAGAGAGATCGTCAACTTATGGATTCCTTCACTTGTAAATGTGAGAGCAGGAGCCCTTATTTAGAGAGATGATTAACTTATATATTCCTTCACCTATAAATGTGAGAGCATGAGAAAAAATTAAAAGAGATTTTGAGTCTCATTTGTTCCTCCACAATGGGTAAAAGTAAAAATTTATGCAGATTTGAGTGTTATTGAGCTAGCGGATGATAAGCATGGAGTCATTATATACTTGGATTTGATAGAATCCCTTTGCTAAGGAAAAAATAAGTAGGCGTTGTCCTTTTTTCTTGAGAGAAATGAGCGAATATGACTAGAGATTCTATAGAAATGTTCTAAAAACTATAATTTTTTTTCTTGAAAGATAACTATATTCCCATAATAGAATCTAATATCTTTATATTATTGAAGGATAGCTATATTCCATTAATAAATATAATTTCTTTATATTAATTTAATTATTCATAATCTTAAAATTTAAAAACAAAATTAATGTTTTGTAAAGATATTTGGTCACTTTCTTGTAAGGTTGGTTCATATGTTTCTATGCACATATATATTCTAAAATACCTCCAAAGTTTCATCTATTCATTAATAGATTGGTTCACTATTTGTTTTAAGGAGAATCGATATTTGTATAAAGAGATTTGGTAACTTTCATGTTAGATTGGTTTAGATGTTGCTAATCCACAAATTTTCTAAGATACCTCTAAAATTTGATCTATTTATTAATAGATTGGTTCACTATGGTTTCAAAGGTAATGTAACATAATTTTTTTTTTCAATCAGGGTTTTTTGTAAGCAACGTCAAGAGACTTTATATTAATAAAGTGAAATCTACATCATATTTACATCTAAATATCTATCCATAACCAAAGAGATTTTAACAGGAGACTGTGCCTCATATGCACGGAGCCACCTCAAAAACATAAAAACCAACATCCCACCATAGTTCATGATTCTGGATAGCCCAAAGAATAAGATGGGACCAATACAAAATTAGTTAAAGGGCCATCGTGGAGACTTGGAAAGTACCCAGACAAAGAGAAAGGAAACAATTTCATAGTCAGTGCAAAATGAACTCTAGGCAATGTAGAAGAGAGCTGTCGTCAACCATACTAACTCCCAAACTGCAAGGCACTAGAAAAAAAACCACCTCCAATACCAAGAAAGAGATTTACATCGTGGTATGGAAAATAACAATTGAGGCACACCCTAGCAAGGACATCTGAAAACAACTCGAGTCACCACAAAAAAAAAAAAGTTTTTCTTTCTTGAGAAAGCAACTAAGGGAGTGAATTGTCAGCCAAAAACACCTTGCAAACATGAAAATAGTGTTCACACACACCATAATTTTGCACCACACTATACATCCAGCAATTTAGCATAAGCATCAGAAATAGGTGGTGAAAAAGGAGCCTTTGAGAAACTCAAATTACGACAACCTCCACACTGAAGAGTTGTCTCCTGAACATAACCCCAACTTCCATTTCTGGGCTATGAATCAAATAAGGTGGTATCTAGGACTAGTTAAAGGCTACCAAAAATCCACCCAAATCCACATGAAGAACCAATTAATCCCATCGGTTGCACCAAAGAAGATTAGAAAAAGAAGGAACAAAAAAAAATTAGACAACGATAGTTGCTCCTGGTCCTATGGGATAATTGTAAGATCCAGAATATTATCCACAAGGGGGATCAACAAGGTCCCTAGAGGCTGAATTCAAAATAGTGAAACCTTCCACCTTTGCAAGCCTCTTCTAATGAAATCTCTCAAGATCTGGGAATTGTTGAAGTTTAGTCTCCCTTGCTGAATCTTCGAATTAGAATGATAGGGGTAATTTACCTTCTCTCCGACCTCAAGAAGAATATTTTCTGACTGAACATCAAAAAAAGAACCCACAAAATAAAAATCAAAGGTTTGAGTTCTTTTGGGGCCAAGGATTCCTAGACCACTGCTATAACTCACCATTCGTTGAAAAGGGGTCATGATTGAGTAAATCAAAGAGCACGCTAAACACCTAGAAAACCCATGACCCACAAAGGAGGAGGAAAAATCACACATAGACCCTTGCAAACCCCACCTCAAGACCAACAAATCATCCTCCATTTCCACTAAACAAGGCCAAATTCTAGCATATACCCTAATTCTAGACATCACAAGGACATAGGGGAGTTAAGCTCGCATGGGTAGACTGACTTAACAAATATAATTACATGAAAATTCCCACAAAGAAAAATCACTTCCCTCACAACAGGGAACATAACTCCAAAATAACAAAGGAACTAGTAGAAGTAGAATAACCCAACAATCATTAGTGAAGGCATATGAAACACTGAAGGCCAAGAATGCCCACAAAAGAAAATTATGAAATCACAGAAAACTACCGCCCCTTGGATAATTATGGAAGTACCAACAACCCAATGAAGTAAGCACCAATTAAAGACCCGAAAGACCATATCGAGAACCCAAATAACCTAATAGCAATATTGCAAATAGAACACTGCAATACAAAACCTGATGGTGGAACAAAGCAAATGTATAGTAATAGAAGTAAGAAAATATTGCAGGAATGAGAGAAGCAATACCTCACTAAACTAAAGAAGGCCACCCATTATTAACTCTAACAACTCTCTGAGGTGCTGAAGAAACCTAAGAAAATTCCCAAACAGAAATACACAGAGCACAAGGTCTACAAGCCTGTCGAGGGGACTATAACTAGTCAACCATGATTGCAAGGTATGTATATCCTCTAACCTGCCACAAGAAGCCTATGTTTATAACTGCCCACATTACCAACCTCATTTCAACACATTTCACCAACCTCACACCATTCCATAACTAAATATTTCCACATGTGTGAGAGGCTCATCATTCAAGTAGTCTCAAAAAATTCCTAAGGCAACACCCCAATCGGGGATGTCACAATCACAATCCAACAAAACCTGTATACACTTAGGATCATTGTCTGAAATTGATTGAGAAAACACATAATCTAATGCCAATTTCCTAGATGAACACCTGACATTTTCTAACAAGTCACCTAGTGATTACCCTTGCGATTGGTGTGAGTGGTTGGCTTATAATCGAACTTAAGTATTAATGCATTGATCCATTCAACAATTCCCTCCAATCACCAACTTATTATAAGTTTCCATGGGAATTTTCCATTAAGTAAACCTCGCGCACAATTGACTGCCACTTGTAAATATTTTTCAACGCATAATAGACAGAAACATTCACAAATGTATAACAAGAGACCACTCCCTGGGAATTCTACCAAATTATTACTGGTGCATCCAGAAATTTGAGAAAAGAGGCGAATGATATCACTATTATAGTGCTGCAAGAGTCCCCCAAACCTGGAAATACTTGGGTTTCTATTAGAGGTTCCATTAAAATTTAATTAAATAAAACCCCAAGAAGGAGGAGTAAAATATGAGTGTGATGAATGAATTCTTATCTGATTTTGTTGAGGGGTCATTGTAACCATATCATGGTGTAAATTCATCATGGACAATATTACTGCCTCAAGTTGATCCACTAGCCAACCTTCTGCAGACTATGAAGCCATCAAAATGGTTTCAAGAATATTTGAAATAATGAGATAATTCACTATGGAAATCACCCTCTGCACACCCCTAAAGATTCGATGATTTTGTTCCTTCCACACATTCCAAAGGATAAAACCAATGGCTAGACATCAAGCATGATTAACCATACGGTTTATAAAGGAAGGCCAATTCCATCGCACTAACTCCTCCAGCAAGTCTTCACACTTCTGAGGGCCAATGCTAAAGAGAAAAAGAAATGTGATCCTACGTGCTTCATTTCATATCCATTCTCCCTAACGAGTGATTCATGATGGCTCACTTGCTTTAAGATTGAACAATGTTTTATTCCTTTAAGGTGTTAACCACCATCACCTTTTGGATTTTCGTTGGATATTTAGGATAGAGTTTAGGTTGATTTTGGCAGTTTGACTCTCATCTCTACCTCTCATAATAATGTGTAAATGTCATTCCCATTAGGATTGGTCTCAACGCTACTTCATGGGTACTTTCCTTCCAATATTTCCTAGTGCTCTTGACTATTAAACTTTAGGAGTCAACTCTTGTGAGAGCGATATCCATATACGACTTTTTGGCATGGATTCTTTGTTTGCAATCCCTCTCCCCCATGTCAATTATTGTTTTCGATCAATGAATTTGTAATGATAGATTATCATCATCTTCATGAGACAATAATCTTTCCTTATCCACATGAGGCTACCATTAGAGAACATGTATCTTTTCTTGATTCCCATCTAGCGCCAAATAAACAATATCATAGTTATTATAAAATTGGCTCTATAAAAGGAATAGTTTTATGGAAAAAGGGGTAATTGGACATTGTGGGTTCTATGGTTCTAAAGTTGAGAAAACATTTGCGCACAGTGATAGGATAACATGACAAGATGTCTTCAGTATAAGGAAAAATATAGCATGACAAGATGTGTTCATTATAAAGAAAAATTCGTTAAAGGTTGACAAATTTCTATTTTTTCTTAAAAAGATTTAGCCAAATTTTATAAGATAAAATTATTTTACCTTAAAAATTACCAAAAATTTATAAAAACTATAAAAAAATCATTAAAATTTGAATAAATTTACAAAAATATCAACCAACATTTTAGATTTTACATATTAAAAATATTAACTTAACCCAAAAACAAATATTTTTTTAAAGAAAATTCAATAAACCATGCCAATTATATCACTTATAAGTTATATGACTTATTTTCTTACACCCCGTGGTCGTTTTAGGATTTACCTTTTTTAAATTTGTTTCACTTAGATTCACTTTAATAATGTTTTTTAATAAATCATCTTTATTTATTTCGTTTTTATAATTAATAGTTTGGCAAACCTTCTGGATATAATTTTAAAATATTCTCTCTTTAGTTTTCTATCTTTTACGATATTTTCATAAATAATTTACTAGATTTCTCAATATTTGATGACTTGTACATTTATATTAAAATATTTATGATCTTCAAAAGGCTTTATTTTAAAGAAATTTTGAAATAAATATAAAAGTCATTAACCGAACGTAAATTTGACTTTTCTCCCTTCAAAATAATTAAGATTTTATATGAAAGCTATGTGTTAATGAAGAACCAAAAAAAAGTTAATTGATAGTTGTATTTAAAATTAAATAGTTTTGCACCCTTTGGTGGACGGTCATAAAGAATAAGAGAAACAAAGAACGGGCGAGTAAAAATTTATCGTTGCTATTTCCCGCCAGCTGTTGGGAGACAGATTTTGCGTTGACAGTATATCTGAGGGCACACGCGGATCCACCAGAGAGGAGTAATAAGATAAAAAAAGAATGGGTAAGTAATAATTTATCGGTGCTATTTTCGCCATTTGTTGGGAGACAGATTTTACGTTGACAGTATATCCACCAGAGAGGGCTGGTTCCCATTTTATTCATCATTCCCACCACAAGTGAGTGATTGATGTTCAACAAATGGAATGAACGTCTTTGACGTGAGTTGTTATACTTTATATTCTGCGGAAGAGCCCTTCTGGTCCTGTCATTCCAACCAGGCCTGGCCTGGAATTTGACGTTCTACCTAACGTTTTTTTGAAAGTATTTAAGTTGGGAGTTGTCTATAATGCGACTTTTTGGAGATTCCGGTGACGGAATCCGGCGGAAGAAATGAGGTTAAATCTTGATTTTTAGCAGTTAAAATGGTTTTTTAACTGCATATTTGGATTCAGCGCCTTGGAAAACCCCTGGGAGCCATTGATTGTGCAGAAAATAGCTTTCAAACCTAGGATTCCAATGAATTGCTGCCGGATTTTGACCGGAAAAATCTGCCGGAAAGGCTTTCAAAAAGTCGCGTTATAGACTACTGCTTTAAGTTGACTTTATTGTTAGTGATTATAATTCTAAAAAGTGGTTTTGAAAGTATTTAATTGACCATAATGTTAGTGATTTGAATTCTAATAAGTGATTTAAATATAGATTAATTTAAACAATAGGTTTAGTTGCAATATTTATTTGTTATTTATTTTGTCATTATTTTATGATGTATATTTATTTACTGTAATTATTTTTGGCGAATAAACTGTAAATGAAATTTTAATAGACATTAAATTTAAATATAAGAAAAGATTGGAGTAATAGTTTTGAATACCATTAACATATATTTTATTAAAAGACTTTAAGCCTTATAAAAAAACTAGTAAGTTATTATGGTTAAGAAATTTTTATTCTATTTATAATCAAATAGAAATTTAAAATAATAGAACAAATAAGATTAAGAATTGTTATAATGATGCCTTCAAAACCACATCAGGGGTCAGTCGGCTGCCAATACCAGTGAAACGTGTTTTTGCTATGTGCTGGCCTCTCAATCTCTCTTCTTGTTTGTAAGGAAACATATGAGATGAGTTGGCTGCAATCACAGATGAGCCCTTGGCAACCTGTGATTCTTCTTGGCGAGTGCACCACCCTCGTAGATAAAAGGATTTGTCAAAAAAGATGTGGTACGCAGAAGAACACGGACATGGCATCCTTTTTCGGTCCAATCAAAATCTTAAGAAACGGCTCTGGTCACCCGAGGAAGATGAGAAACTCATCAATTATATCACGAACAACGGCCTTCGGGCCCGCTGCTGGAGCTGTCTAGCAAACACGGCTGGTAAATAATTTGATAACTTGCACTCTCATTTCGACCTTCTCTCTGTAGTCTAAAACATCAGTGCAATGACAGATAGCTGTAATATGATATCTCCACCTAGAGGATTAAAACCAACCACGTAGTTTTAACTATTGATCTTATTAGACTGTTGATTTTTCGAATATTTTACGATCAAAAGGATATGACCTTAGTAAATTGTTGATTTCTAGAATGTTTTTGTTTATCTGATTGCGGGAATATTTGAGGAATCAGCAAACATTGTGATTAATCTTAAACTATTTTCACTGTTTTCATTGTGATTAATCTCAAACTATTTTCTTCTACTATTCTTATTCTCGCCCTTGTTACTTTTCTTGTCGATTATATGAAAGGAGAGGTTAAACCGTAAACCATTTAAATCCTTACCTCCATATTGTAGTAAACATCATACATTTTCTGTCTTTCTCTCCAATATTAATAGGTTGAATTACTATAACTCAAAAATTAATGTACATTGTCCATAATTTTTTACAATAACACAAAAATTAATGTAAGTTGTCAATATTTTTTTATGGTTACACTAAATCAATGCCCAATATTAATCCAATCACTTTAAAAGTAATGCACCATCATACATCCAATTACATCAAATCAGAAATCAACATCTACAATGAAATCAATGCATCTAGTGCAAGAGATCAAATAATATTAGAAAACAACATTTACAATGAAATCAATGCGTCTAATGAAAGCAGTCAAATATAATTAGAAATCAACATTTACACTCATAAGTGTGTCTAATGCAAGAAATCAAATATGATTATAAATCAACATTTACACTCAAATAAATGCATCTAGTGCAAGTAAGAAAATAGGTTTATAAACCAACATCTACATTGAAATCAATCCATTTAGTGCAAACAATAAAATAGGATTTGAGATCAATGCATCTAGTGCAAGCAATCAAGTATTATTAGAAATCAACATTTACATTCAATCAATGCATCGAGTGCAAACAATCAAATAGGATTAGAAATCACCATCTACACTCAAATCAATGCATTTAGTGAAAGAAATCAAATAGGACTAGAAATAATCTACTTTGAAATCAATGCATGTAGTGCAAACAATCAAATATCATTAGAAATGAACATCCGCACTAAAATCAAAGCATCTAGTGCAAGCAATGAAATAGGATTAGGAATCACCATCTAAAATGAAATCAATACATCTAGTGCAATAAATCTTCTTCCCTCTCTTCCCCCTCCATATATATCTATATCTCCCTCCATCTCTCCTTCTTTTTCTTTATTTCAACTCATCCTCACACTCCATATTTATCAATTTTTCTATCCCTCCCTCTCTCTCCATCTCTCTCTTCTTCCCTCTCTTCACTTTCCATCTATATCTCTATCTCCCTTTGTCTCTCTATATCACCCCCAAAACATGCAATCTTTTTCTCCAATATATCTAGCTATCCCTCCTTCTCCCTTTCTCTCTCTCTCTCTCTTACCCTTCTCTCCCTCTCCCTTTCTTCTATGTCTCTTCCCTTTTGTTGTCCTATCTCCCTCTCTCTCCACCTTTATCTCCCTAATTCTTTCTTCTTGCCTCCTTCACCCCCCCGAAATCCATCTCACTTTACCTCCCTCTCTCCACTATCTCACATACTCTCTCTCTATCTCTCCAACTCTGTTACTATATCCTTCCTTCTCTCCTCTCTCATTCTCTCCCCCATTCTCTCCATGTCCCCTTCTTTGTGTCTTTATATCACACCCAAACATACACACTCTCTCTCCATCTCACCCTCCAACTTTGTTACTATATCCTTCCCTCTCTCCTCTCTCCTTCTCTCCCCAATTCTCTCCATCTCTCCTTTGTCTCTGTATCTCACCACCAAACATACACACACTCTCTCCATCTCACCCTTGTCACTCCCTCTCCCTCTCCACTTCTCACTTTCTATGTATTTCTTCTTCACTCCCTCTCTCCTCCTCTCTCTGAAGTCTACTCTCTCGTACTTCCCCTGAGCCCTCTCTCCATTTCTCTCGT